>JAJTUV010002599.1:90000-299817 GCA_021653895.1 Mastomys natalensis | reverse complement strand
CAGTAAGTCAGTTTCAACAGGAATAATTTCCTGTAAAGGGAAATTTAAATTTAATTGCTTTAATAATGATTACTTTAGGGTTGAAATAAAATAAAATGTACTGAAATAATGGGCACTGAAAAATACGAACCAGACGTTACAGTACTGTGAACTGAAAACCTTGCATTAGAATCACATAATCTAATATCTGTGGGTACTCCTTAGCATATGTTTTACAATGATAGAAAATCACACTATTTCTCTAGAAATTGAGTAATTCTAATCACTATTTGTCTCTATAAATTTTTGCCACCTGGCATTCAAGAACTCATGAAACTTTGTATTTTTTTATTTATTTGATACAAATATTAACAGTTTACATCAATAATAATTATAAAATATGTGAAAAGTATACAGTATTCAGAAATACCTGCAATGAAAACAACTTGTAAATTTGAAAAATTGGATATTCAAAAATAAAATAATTTACAATTATAAAAATCTAGAAATAAATTGAATAAAAAATTGAAAACATTCTAGAATAACTGTCCTGGTATCAACAAAGTACATTCAAACCAAAGTTAATCCAAAATTATAAAGAAGGATACTGTACGTTAATTAGGAGAAAAATTCATGAAGAAAATAGAGTGATTATTAGTTTATACTCACCTAATATTGGTGCTCTGAATTTCATTAACCAAATACTAAATATGTAAAATTTCAAAGAGATCCTGATACAATAACAGTGAATAATTACAATATTACATGATAATATATGTCTTAGACTAAAATAAAAATTAACGAAGAAACTTAGAACTATACTATAATAGATTAGATGTTCTTAAAAGATAGTACCCATTTGTTTCAATAGCTCATTCAAGCTTCTCTAAAACCAATTATGCTCTAGGCCATAAATGAAGTTTTACCAAATTGAAAACAATGAAATTAGTCGTGTATTTATCATATCACACTAGAATAAAGCTAGAAATCAATAGTAAAGAAACCACAGAACCTACAAAAATAATTTCATAAAACTAAGAGACTTGTGTATAGCTAAAGAAACAATTAATTTATGAAAGGGAATCCCATAGAATTAGCAAGAATCTTTGTCAGCTATATATGTGACAGAGGGTTAATATCCAAAATATAGAAAGAACTCAATAATCAAAAAAAAGAATCAAAAATGATCAGATCTGACAAAATAAATAAAAAATGTTCACCATAACTAGCAATTAGAAAAATGAAAATCAAACAACTTTGATACTTTATCTCAGTTAGAATGGCAAGATTAAAACAAATAAGTAAAAAAAAAATTAGTTTTATTATCAACCCTCCTGGCTCTTGGACATTCCTAATTGAACAAGAAGTAATTTATTATGTTTATGAATCTCTTCTTTGTCAGATGTAAACCATAGAACATGCTAATTATTATGGTTGTTTGAGTTAATATTTTATTCTCTCTGTTTTTCTCTACATACAACCCTACTAGTATGCATGTACCAAAGCATACCAGATTGTTTTTGCTGCTTTGGAGAACAATACACTAGAAACTAAAACATAAAAATAGAATCTCCTACTGAAATTCAGAGAAGCAGAAACATATGAATAGTATGTGATATCCAATTTAATGTTAATCATAGTTTTAAAGAAAAGGGAAAATTGAGAAGGACTACATTTAACTGGGTGCAGCTGGAGCTTTTCCAGATCTGTTGAAAGCATCTCATAGATTTAGCAGCCCAGTGAACTCATAGTTATCAGCATTGTAAAATCCCAGACTGAAAAAGTATGTAACAACAGTTAAGTGAATTATCTCAAAGGAGCATAATTTAGACTATTTTCTTTTTCATCAATAATAATAGATGCCTGTGAAAACAGGAAGTTATTTTTCATTTTTTAAAAAAAACATAAATTTCAAGCAAATGACAGCTCATTTTCAGTAATTTAAAATTAAAGTAAATTACAAAGTATAGCCATTATCCATAAAGAAGATATTCCTAAGTTGTGAGTTTGTAATTTGAGAAGCAGTAAACACCCAAGCTCATGAATATATTTGTTTATAATCACAATTTAGTAATTGGATTCAAACTAACACATGGTAAAATTTCAGATAGATACCTCAAAATTGTTAAATCTTATAAATAACTTGTATAATTTTATAGGAGAGAAAAGAAACAAATTACTTGTTTTAGTCTTTCATTTATATATCAGGTAATTATGTAAACTACTAGGTTAAGAAACTTTTATTTAATAATAAAAACAGAGAATCAATCTAAAGTAAGGTTAGAGGGAAGAAAAATGTGGATTAGCAATCTGTTTGCAGAGGCCAAAATACAAAGGTGAATACACAAAATATATTAATGATATAAAAATAAATCAGGATTTATATAAAATATTGAAATTGTGAAAATCACATTTGTAAGTGAGGACTTGATCTGTATTACTTTGTTGGGAGCCACATTAGTGCTCAAGGTAAGAGGAAATATCTGAGTTACTCATTCTAAATTGTCTACACTTTTCATATTTTATTGATTATAAAATGTTTACCTTAGATTTTTAAAAAATATCATACAAATATTGCTCATGCAAATTCTTAAGATGTTTGTTTTTATCTTAAACTTTGATCTGAAAGCCTATTTATGTTTCTTAATGTGCTAAAAGTAAATTCCTGGACACTGAGTACTTCTATTAAGGCTATATGACTCTGTAGAAGAAATAGCAGAATAAGAAGGAGAAAAAAGTCTTTGCCTTTTGTCTACAACCAAATTTTTTCATCAGCGTGTCTGCTCCATTGAATCTAAATTCTGACTAAAAGGCTTTGTTCAAAGAATTCTCTCAAATACTTGATTATACTTTCCAGGATCTGTTGAGGAGTAAAGCACCCTAGGAAGAAGGCAGAATGAATACTGACATTCAATATACTATATCTGCTATAAATATTTTGCTATTTTATATTTTCTTTCAAATATGCTCTGTTTTCTGTTTATTGCAACCTATTACAGTTTGTTAAATTGTTTTAAAACATATTCAATCTTAATTTTTCAAATATGTTGATTACAGAGAGATGTAAACAAATGAAATGATCAATAAAAATTAAAAAAAAAAATCTGCTAATGTTTTTACCATCTAAACGCTTACCACAAATTTTCATTAAGCATTGCTTACATAATTAAGGGATTTCTATAGCCCTTTTTCATAATTCTTCTCATAACTAGTTTGAAAGATATTTTCCATTATCTCTATGAGTTGTACATTCCAAGGAGATCAGTACCAATACCCATTTAGAGATCATGTTCCTGATGGCCTGGTTTTCTTTTATTAAGTCTTGACTCTTAATGTTTTCATCACATCTCAAAAGTGACACACTGGCAACCTTTATGGCACAAAATTACCTGAACAATATTCATTGTACACCTTGTGAAGCAGACTCTGACAGATTAACAAGGGGACTATTTTAAAAAGGGCCTGTGTTTAGATGAACACTTGTAATACAGACTTGGCAGGTGATTCAGCTAATTCTGTAAGTACTGATAAGTTGTTTCATTAGGATAAGACAGCTACCATTTTTACTTTGTCATTTTGGTTGTCATTTGACCACAGGATGCTACCAGAATGGAATATATCTCTGAGGAAATTTTGTTTAGAGTTTAATCCTCATTAAGGCTGATCCCTGACAGGCAACGTCAGGTCTTGCTCTATATATCTAATAAAATATATGTTTTATGTTTTATGTATATATGTATGATTTACATGTTTGTATATTAGTACCTCTGTGAACAGATGTGTGTCTGTACAAGTGTGTGTGTGTGTGTGTGTGTTTGTGTGTGCAATAGAGGTTTAAGGTTTACATATTCAATTTCTTTGATTCCTTTCTCCCTTATATATTGAGGAATTAAATTTGGAACTTGTCATTTAAGCTATTTTGAGTAACCATTTTTCCCCAGGGTCCCCCTGTATTTGCCACATGCATGTTGGACTAGCACTATAACCAGCATTTATATGGATTCTAAATATCTGAAAGCAATCATTTGCCTACTGAGAAATCTCAGCAATCCAACCCCTTCATATTTATCTTGCTATAACTCACCATTATATTTAATATGTTATTTTATTTTGAGATATTTTATATCAAATTTTGATCATGTTTCCCTTATCTTCCCCTTTCTACCAATGCAATTTCCATTTCTACCTATCATCTATCTCTCTATCTCTCTATATATCTTATCTACCTATATCTATCTATATCCATTTATATATCTATCTCTCTTTAAAGAAAAACTAAAACCAAAAGAGTGACTCAAAATCACATCAAATCTCTCAAGTTCTATATTATTATGAAGAGTGATAGTGGACCATAATGCCATTCACAACGGTTGATAGAAATACTGCATGTGTAGCTATTAGTTAAATTTTCAATGGTTGTAATGCTATCTCATTCCCCTGTGATGCCTTTATTAATTAGGTCAGTAGTATAATAAAAATACTACATGATTTTTTGGTGTTTACTAAAGGTTTCATTGTTTTGTATAATCCATTTGGCCAGATTGGAAAATAATTTTACTATATCCTTTTAGATACTGGAAACAACATTTTCAGTGTTTTTATGACTGAAGCATCCATGTTTCCAAATCCCACAGTTCAGCTGCATATAACAGATAAATTTCCTCATTCTAGCAATCATATTCTTGTATGAATCTTATATCCCATCCTTCTAGGTATGCAATGTATTCACAGGAATACCACATGATTACTAGATTCAAATAAATGTGTCACTCTATTTTAAAGTTATGTTTGTTTGGTTTTTAAATCTGGCAGCTAAAAAAAATGTTACTTTTGTTTTTTATTTTGTTGGTGATAACATTTACATGAAAATTTCCATTAAGCAGTGGCTAAACTATCTCTTCTCACCCTTTTTAAAAGAAAAGTCTCCCAAATCCTATAAAATCTATGTATCCTGTGGAAATGGTTTATCCAATTTCTCTCCCTTTGTTGCTAATGGAGTTCTATAGAAAATGTCACTATATGCTTTAATATAGAATATGAAAGTGGCCAAAACTAAAAGGAGGCTGAACTTCCAAGAGCTCTAACACATCCAAGAGTGTAGTTGATTAGGCCTCAACCCCATCCACAAACTGGGAGTTCAGGATCCACGAGAACCCTGGAACTTTCTCAAGGCCAGTGGTGCAGGATGCTTCTAGTCTGTGTCTGCACCTAGAACAGCCCTAAGGCTTCAGCTCTGCACCCAGTCCCCCCAAACCCAGGGGAAGATGGACTCCAGGAACTCTAACACATAGGAACATAATATAATAAGATCACAAGATCTCAGGAGCTTGGGCACACCAGGATTTCAGGATTCCAGAAGAAACCTGACTCCCAGGAGCTATTCCCAACCAGGCTCTCAGGATCACAGGATCACAGGATCACAGAAACAGCTGGACTCTGAGGAGTTCTGACACAACCAAGATAACAGAACAGACAGACTCCAGTCAGAGTCAGTGAGTAAAGGTAGCACTAAAAATAAGCAGATAGAAAAAGGCAAGTGAAAGAATATAAGCAACAGAAACCAAGGTTATTTGGCATCATCAGAATCTACTTCTCCCACCATAGCAAGTCCTGAATACCCCATGGTACCAGAAAAGCAAGATTCAGATTTAAAATCACTTCTCATAATGATGACAGAAGACTTTAAGGGGACATAAATAAATTCCCTCAAAGAAATACAAGAGAACACATGTAAACAAAGCAATCTACAGAATTAATGCAATTCCCATCAAAGTTCCAATTCAATTCTTTGAAGAGATAGAAAGAGCAATTTGCGAATTCATTTGGAATAACAAAAAACTCAGGATAGCAAAAACTATTTTCAACAATAAAAGATCTTCTGGGGAAATCACCGTCTCTGACCTCAAGCTGTACTACAGAGCAGTAGTGATAAAAACTGCATGGTATTGGTACAGAGATAGGCAAGAAGATCAATGGAATAGAATTGAAGACCCGAAATGAACCCACATGCCTGTAGTCACTTGATCTTTGACAAAAGGGCTAAAACAATTCAGTGGAAAAAAGACAACATTTTCAACAGGTGGTGCTGGTTGAACTGGAAATCAGTGTGCAGGAAATGGAAATCAATTAATTCTTATCTGCTTGTACAAAACACAAGTCCAAGTGGCTCAAGGACCTCCAAATAAAACCAGAAACACTGAAAGTAATAGAAGAAAAAGTAGGAAAGAGCCTCGAAAACATGGGCACAGGGGAAAAGTTACTGAATAGGACACCAATGACTATTACTTTAAGATCAATAATTGACAAATGAGGCCACATAAAATTGCAAAGTTTATGTAAGGCAAGGGACACTGTCAATAGGACAAAACTGCCACCAACAGATTGGGAAAAGATCTTTACCAACTCTACATCTGACAGAGGACTAATATCCAAAATTTACAAAGAACTCAAGAAATTAGACTCCAGACAATCAAATAACCCTATTTAAAGATGGGGTACAGAGCTCAAGAAAGAATTTACAACTGAGGAATATAAAATGGCCATGAAGCACCTAAAGAAATGTTAAACATCTTTAGTCATCAGGAAAATGCAAATCAAAACAACCCTGAGATTCCACCAGTCAGAAAGGGTAAGTTTAAAACCTCAGATGACTGTAGATGCTGGTGAGAATGAGGAGAAAGAGGAACACTCCTCCATTGCTGGTGGGATTGTAAGGTGATTCAAGCACTCTGGAAATCAGTCTGGCAGTTCCTCAAAAGTTGGATGTAGTATTATCTGTGGATTCAGCAATACCAATCATGGGCATATACCCAAAATATGCTCCAAAGTATAACAAGGACATATGTTCCACGATGTTCATAGCAGCGTTATTTATAATAGCCAGAAGTTGGAAAGAACCGACATGTCCTTAAACAGAGGAATGAATACAAAAAACTGTGGTACATTTACACAATGGAGTATTACTCAGCTATTAAAACAATGAATACATGAAATTCTTAGGCAAATGGATAGAATTAGAAAATATCATCTTGAATGAGGTAACCCAGTCTCAAAAGAACACACATGGTATTCACTCACTGATAATTGGATATTAGCCCAAAAATCACACAATAACCAAGATATAACTCACAGACCACATGAAGCCCAAGAAAAAGAGAGACCAAAGTTTAGGTACTTCCTCCTTCTTAGAAGAAGTAACAAAATACCCACAGGAGCAAATATGAGACAGTGTATGGGACAGAAACTGGAGCATAGACCATCCAGAGACCGCCCCACCTCGAGATCCTCTTAGATGCAATCACCATATACAAAAACTGTTGTATATATCCAGAAGTACATGCTGATAGGAGTTCTATATTCCTGTCTCCTGAGAGACACTGCCAGAGCCTGACATATACAGAAGCAAATGTTTACAACTAACCATCAAATAGATCAAAGGGTCCCCATTGGAGGAGTTAAAGAGAAGACTGTAGGAGTTGAAAGGGCTTGTGGCCCCATGGGGAGAGCAAATATACCAACCAACTAGAGCTCCCTGGGTCTGAACAGCTAGCCTAGGAACACATATATAGGGTCCCATGTCTCTAGCTCTATTTGTTGAGGAGGATGGACTTGTAGGGCATCAGTGGGAGAGAAAGGCCTTGGTTCCTTGCAGGCTGGATGCCCCAGAGAGGGGTAATTGAGGGCAGGGGGGTGAGAGTGGGTGGATGGGTGGTGGCACACCTGATAGAAATAGGAGGAAGGAGAATGGGTTAAGGGGTCTGTGTGGGGGGTGGAATGGGAAAAGGGAATAACATTTGAAAGATAGATAAGTAAAGTACCCAAAAATAAAAAAAAATGAAAAAGAAAAATAAACACACAAAAAAATAACAACAAAATCCCAGGTAAAGGAACTGGCTATTGTAATCGACTATTTGAGATATTTTAACAGTAATTTAATATTACCCACATTACTGGGATTCCTTGTAATTGTCAAGGAAAAGAGGCTGTGGAAGGGACATATGTAACTTTAAAACAATATCTTCAAAAACTAAAAAAGGGGGTGATATATCCCTGTATACCACAAATGTATTTAAATCAGGTTCTTTTTATTTTTTATTTTAAATTTTTAAAAAAAAACTTTGGATGCAAAGAAACTTTTTGCTAAGTGTCTATAGCACTCTACAACTAGGCATACTTGTGCATAGGTGAAAGGGAAGAATCCACTTAAAGGCATAGGGCATGATCCCAATCAGGTATTACATATGAGGAAGAGGGCATGCTGGTGTTTTTTCTGCAGGATGCTGAAGGAGCATAGTGGCTGCCAGAGTGATGGGTAATGCCAGGACAAAGAATGATGCTCCCCTGTGAGCTTGCTGAGTGCTCTGGCAATGGTGGCTGGGAAGCTGTATTGGACATATGTTCCTGACTCATCATTGCTCACCTATACCCGTGATGGGACAAGCTGCCTTGCCTCAAGTTTTTAGACCCTGTGAAACAGAATAAAAAAGAAAAGTTATAATTACTCTTGAATTGTTATTGAAAGTAACCAGTTATTCAGACTCAATCATAAACTGGTCTAGAAATCAATCCAATATTGCAAATAACAGTCTTCATTTGGAAGTCTGGTTCTGGACATTTTCAGAGACATATATGGAAGTTAGCTGCAGTTCTCTATGATGTTATGTAGCAACAGATAAAGTTGGGGCAGGATATGGATTTCAAAGAGGTGTTAACAAATGTGTTACAGCTCTTTTAATTGTCGAGGTAAAAATATTTTTATTCATTTTACAGTATTTAATGTAAGTTGTATTGATTGTACACCTTCTAATTGTGTTTCTGTTTTGAAATCTGGCATGTCAGTGAAGGAGGTCTATCAACCATATTTTGTTTTACTGCCCTGAGTATCACAGAACCTTGGTATTCTAAAAATAGCTTGCAAGTACTGGAAGAAATGAGTCAGGTTTTAAGCAGAAGCAAGAGTGTAGTGGGCTTGGTCATTGCTGGTATAACAGCCTTAGTTACATTAATTGCTAGCACCACTGCTTCTGCAATTGCTGTGACACAAAAAGTTAAAAACAGCTACTTTTCTTAATCGTTTACCAAAATATGTCACTAATGTGTTGAATATACAAAAGGATTTAGATAGGCATTTGGAGGAATGGATTGATGCTCTTTATCCTATTCAAGTTATTGGAAGGAGGTTCAGAATTTAAGGGTAAGGAGACTTCTTGAGCGGCATGCCAAATACCATTGGATTCATGTTAATTCTAAAAGTTACAATGGTAGTCATTATAATTATGAAGAAGTTTAAAGACACTTGCAGTGTATTTGGCATAATTCTAACACCTCTCTGGATGTCTTAACCATACATAGGAAGCTTATAAATTTCAATAATGCTGCTCTGCTGAGCATTGATGCTGCAGATATTGCTGTAAAATTACCCATGTCCTTAGGTCAGTATTCTATTTTGGTCAAGCTTCAAGAATGGCATATATAGCTTGATCCTGCCAGCCCTTTTAGTCCTGGGAATACTATTATTCCTGCCCATTGTATTGAAACTTGTTTGTGACAACAGCAACATGTTGGCAACCAAGTACATAGGTATAACCTGAAATGGACCCCCAGCCAAAGTTGTTAAATTTATCAAGCTGGCAAGCCCAGGATGGGTAAGATTCTCTACAGAGCATTCCCAACCTAAGACCGAAGTGCATTAATTTCGATAATGTATATTCCATGACAGGTAAGGAAGACATTCTTGTTAGAACTACCTAAGACAGGCTCAGTCTTGGTAATTGAAATTTAAAAAACGTGGGAGATATGAAGAGCCTTTGGAGCTGCTTGGCAAGAATGTGAAACATACCAAGTGTAAGGAAATGGGCTGTTTGGCAGGAATAGACATTGGCTAAGGACAAGGAAGTAATCTTCAGTCAGGAATCTGATATTATTCTACAACAAAGAAGCAATTTCAGGCAGGAATCTACGTCTTTGACTAGAACAAATAAGTAATTTCAGGCAGAAATCTAAATATTAGGCTAGAACCAACAGGTAATTTCAGACAGGAATCTACATTTAAGGTTAACAAGGAAGTAGAGCTCAGAGATGAAAATTACTTTGGGCTAGGACTGAGAAGTTGGCTCAGATAGTTTGGTCATTCTGATAAGCCTTTAGAAATAATGATCATGTGGGGTGTTCACATAATTGTGTTTAATGCCTTTCTTGCTATTTGATTATTTGTGTTTATGTCTTGATTTTTCCTTGATTATTGCATCTTCTTATATTGCTAGACTCTCAATAAGAAGTGAGCTTAATAGATGCATGTAATAAAAATGGTATAAAAGCAAAATAGAGGGGTGGATGTGATAGTGGTTTCTAGGGAGGAGAAATGGGGAATGAGGATGACATCTGAAATGTAAATAAATAAAATATCCTAAAAAAAAAAATAAATATAAAAATCATTCTACTTCTATATCTTGTGAATTAGCAAAATATTACTTAAACAGATTATATTTGAAATTATATTAGGATATATGTGTATTGAAATGATATTTTCATAAATGACTATATGTTACAAATACTATAATTATGTATGCATGCTAAGTGAGTTTACGTAAATTTTGTAGTGCGAAGCATTTATAATTTTCAATGTATAAATTCAGATCATTTGGTAGATAGAGTTTTAGTTACCAATTCAAAGCATTACATAATATCCTTTTGAAGTCAGAATAAGCTATCACTGTAATGAATAGATATTGGTACAATTTGAACACTGAAATCTAGACTGACAATAAAAGAAGTCAGACCTTCCCTTATGCATATTTTCTACACAAGGAATGTCTAATGTAAAATTCATTGGCTTGGATTCAGATGGGATTTAGTATGTCTAATCATTATACTGATTTTATATATTTCAAGCCCCATTTCTTGCATCTTTCCCTAAGAACTTTGTATACACTATAGGGAAATGAAAACCCACTGACAAAATTACACAAAATATAAAGATAGAATTTAATTCAAGTCTCATTCTACTGTATGTACAAGGAGCCAGAATTTAGATTCTAACATAACTCAAATATTCTTTTTCACAGTGGTTAGAGCACACCAGGGAATGGTTGTTAGTTGGGCAACATAGTAGGATTTAAAAGCAAATTGAAAAAAATATTTTACTTAGATGTTATTAGAGAAACTTGGAAATTTCTATGAAAGAGAAAATGACTATCTCATAGAAATCCATGTATTAACTCAGAAAATCAAAAAGTACATTTTGAAGACTAATAAGAGTAATAAAATACTACAAATAACACTTAAGAAGTTAGACGCTTCCGTATGAATTATATTTTTTTCAACTGAGTGTCAGAATATTTTCTAATGATAGTCTCTTAAGAAAAAGCAAGTACAAACCAGAAGAGAATGGATACATTCATGACTCTCAAAGGAGAGGATTTAAAACAGTATGTCTTAGTTACCAATTTCTTGTTGTGAAGAGATTTCACAGCAACTCTAACAAGAAAAACATTTAATTAGAACTGGCTTACAGTTTTATAGGATAGTCCATTATCATCATGGCAAGAAACATGAAGCATGTAGACAGACATGGTCTTAGGCAGCAGAAGGTTATTGACATACTAGCCTGGATTGAGCAGATGAATCTCAAAGCCTGCCCCAGAGACAACTTCCTCCATAAAATCCAGACCTATTCCCACAAGGCCATACTCCTAATAATGCCATTCCCTGTGATACTACAGTGACCTCTTTCTTTAAAACCTTTATATTCCATTCCTGGTCCCCATAGGCTTGTAACCATATCATAATACAGAATTCATTAAATTCTACTTTAAAGGTTTCCCATAGTCTCTAGCTTCTGTCCATTGATTGGGTGTAAATATCTGTGTTTGACTTTTTCAGCTGCTTTATTGGACCTTTCTGAGTGCAGCAATGCTAGACTCCCATCTCTAAGCACACCACAGTATCAGTAATAGTGTGAGACCTTGGAGCCTTCTCCTTGAGCTGAATCCTAATTTGGGCTCTTCACTGGACCTCCTATCCTTCAGTCTCTTCTCCATTTTTTTTCACAGTAGTTCTTTTAGACAGAAACAATTCTGGTCAGAGTTTTTTGATTATGGGTGGCAACCTTATCCCTCTACTTGAGTTCCTATCTTTTCTACTGGAGGTGGACTCTATAAGTTTTTCTTGCCCACTGTTGGGTATTTCATCTATGGTCAGTCCCTTTGAGTCCTGAAAGTTTCTCAACTCCCAGGTCTCTGGTACTTTCTAGAGAATCTCCCTATCTCCTACCTTCTGAGGTTGCCTCCTTCCATTCTTTCTGCTGGCTTTCAGGGCTTCATTCCTGTTTGTCTATCTCCAATACCGATCATGTTCCCATTATCCCCTCCTGTCCCCTATCCCACATATATCTCTCCTTCCCTCTGCTTCCTGTGATTGCTTTCTTCTCCATCCCATGTGGAATTGAGGTATCCTTACTTGAGCGCTTCAGTTTGTTCACCTTATTCTATTCTTTTGGATTTAATCCTGGGTATTCTGTGGGAATATCCTCTTGGAACTGGAGAGGAGGAATGGGTTTAAGGAACTGTTGGAGGGCATACCTGGAGGAGGATATGACTGGACTGTAAAAATAGACTATAGATAATTTTTAAAGGTTTCCATATTCTCTCATAATCTAAATGTCAAGTCTTAATTCATTTTTAAAATTTATGGAATCTCTTTATTGTAATCCCCTGATAAATCAAAATGAAAAAGCAGATCACATACTACATAATATGTAAATTCTCAGAAGCATTCTTAGTCTTAGAAGGAGACTCCACACTCCTTTAGATACTGATGTAACTCATTTTGTCTTTCTTGATGCTAAAGCCAGAACATCATTGCTAAAGCTACCAAGTTCTGATGCTTACTGAGGCTGGAACCCTTTCCAGCTATATTTTGATCAGCTTTCTATTTTCAATAGTTTCTTCACTGCATAAGCTTAGCCAAGCTTAGCTGAAACTTGATCTGTAGAATAGGTTGGCCTGGAACTCTGAGATCCAACAGTCTCTGCCTTTAGAGTTCTGGGATTAAAGGTGTGTGCAACCATGCTTGACTCTAACCTTTTCCTAAATTCCTTTTAAATTTTCTTTAATATGTTTATCTCCTTGAAACACAGGACTTGCTCTATGCTACTTCCTTGTATCTCTTTCCTCTTAAGTTTTACATTTTGTATTTTTCCTTGCTCAGCTTGTTCCTTCTCATTATAAACCTTCATAAGAGTTCACACTCATAACCCCAAAAAAGAATCAACACTAGACTGTTTGAGACTCTCCTTCTCAATGCAGTTAATCTAAAACTCTTCACTTTAACCTCCAGCAGACTTTTCTGACAAGGGCAAAAAGCAGCCAGATTGGCCAAGTATCACAACAACAGCCTTTAGGCCACATACTAAAAATTTTCTCTCTGAAACCTCTTGAGATGAGATCACACAATTCAAACCATCATCAGTCTTCCATATTTCCCACTAATTTAGCCCATTATTCCCAACTTAAAGTGCTCAACTGCTTTTCTAACTTCTATGTTATGTTCAACTTCTATGCCCACATTCTTCCAAACAAAGGCTAGTGAATCCTATCATGGCAATAGCCCATTACTTGGCATTCACACTTAAGTATTAGGTAGAGTTTTGATTGCTCTTAAAAGGTATCATTACATGGTAAATATTACAAAGAAAAGTATTTAATTATAGTGACTTACAGATCAGATATTTAATTCATTATAATCATGGCAGGAAAAATAACATTGTGCAGGCAAATATCATGTTGGAAAAGAGCTGAGAGTACTACATTTTGATATGTAGGCAGCAGGAAAAATACTGTGAGCCACTCACCCTGTTTTGATATTCTGAGATCTCAAACCCTCTCACTAGTGACACACTCATCCAATAAAGCCACACTTACTCAAATAATGCAATATCTCGTAATAGTGTCAATATCTATGATCTTATGGGAGCCATTTTTTTAAATCACTATAGAATTCATTGTTAACAGTTCTTTAGTTAAGGATGTGAATTCCTGAACCCTTCTCAATCCAACTTGTATGTTAATGGGTTGATATTGTGCAGGAAACCATATATGCTTTAAGTTCATGACTGTAGTAGCTCTTTCTTGTACAGAAGACATCCTTAACTCTGCTTAAAAACCTTCAATCTTTCTGCACCTTTTTCTATCTATAAGCCTTGTGGTGAGGGTCTATATGATAAAGATGTCCCATTTTTTATTTGCATTTTTATTTTGCTGTTGAAATGAATCAGTTTTGTATTTATATTGTTGAAAGATATAATTAAAGTACAACTGGTACTTTTACATCAGGCTGTATAATTTGTTTGTAAAGGTTCTACTATATTCTTATATTGAAAAATATATGGAGACAAATAGAACTAAATAGACTGCTTTCCTTTAAAATAATCAGTGGTACAAAGCACTCATCAGTATTACATTTTCATGAGTGCCAGCTAAACAAGCTAATATGACTAAATCAAAATGATAAAAAAATTCAAGGTGCATAAAATACAGTAGTGTTTTACATTTTTATTAATTATTTAATTTATTTACATTCCAAATGTTGTCCCACATCCTGCTCCTCTCCCCTAATTTTCTCTAATTTCTTTCTTAGCCCATTTTTCCTTGGAATAGAGGAAAGATACTGATTTGTTTGAGTTAGGTTTATAGACAGCTGCTTTGCTGAATATGTTTATCAGCTGTAGGAGTTTCTTGAGTAGAATTTTTGAGGTCTCTTTTTGTGTCATATCATAGTCATTCACAAATAGTGATTCTTGACTTCTTCCTTCCCAAATTGTATCCCTTTGATGTCCTTTTGTTGTGAAATTTCTCTTGCTAAAACTTTGAATACTATATTGAATAGATAGGGGGAGAGTGGGAAGCCTTGCCTTGTTCCTGATTTTAGTGGGATTACTTCATGTGTTTCTCTACATTTAATTTCATGTTGGCTACTGGTTTCCTGTATATTGCTTGTTCTATGTTTAGGTATGGACATTGACTTTCTGATCTCTTCCATTACATTTAGCATGAAGGGTGTCTTGTAGTTTTTCAAATACTTTTCTGGCATCCAATGAGTTGATCATGTATTATTTTTCCTTTGAGTTTGTTTGTTATAGAGGGTTACATTGATGGATTTCTGTATATTGAAACCATCCCTGCATCTGTCAGATGAAGTTTTATTTGATCATTGTAATGGTTATTCCTGGTTGTCATCTTGAATGTGTCTGAAATGAACTACAATCCTGAGTTGGAGTTGCTCACTCTGATCCAGATTTTGAGGCTGGAAGACACAAGTTTCTGACCTGGATCTTGGCATGGAGATCTTGAGTCATAGTGGCAATGAAAAGCTTAGGCCAGGAAAGGTAGTACACTCCCAGTAGATAAGGCAAGGAGATCTCTGAGTTCAAGGTCAGCCTTGGACAGAATTAGTCCCAAATCTAGCATGGTGGTATACATCTTTAATATGGGTCATACAATCTGTTTGAGAAATTCATAAGGACATTGGAAGAAGGAAGATTCTCTCTTCTTCTCCTGCTTGTATTCACTTGCCAGCACATCTGTTGGAATCTACTTCTATAGAAGACCAGGTGAAACAACTAGTCTTGTGGGACTGAGCAACTACTAGATCCTTGTACTTCCCATTCTTAGCAGACCATTTTGGAGGTAGTTTGACTACAGACTATAAGTCATCACAACAAATTTCCATAATATATAGACACATTCCATATGCTCTGTGACTCTAGATAACCCTGACTAATACAACCATGGTGAATGACCATTTTGATTTTTTTTTCGGATTCTGTTTGTGAGAATTTTATTGAGTATTTTTTGCTTTGATATTCATAATGGAAATTGTTCTGAAGTTCTCTTACTTTGTTAGGTCTTTGTGTGCTTTAGGTATCAGAGTAACTGTGTATTCATAGAACAAATTGGGTAGTATTCCTTCTGTTTCTATTTTGTGGAATAGTTTGAGAAGTATTGGTATTAGGTCTTCTTTGGAGGTGTGATATAATTTTGCATTAAGATTATCTGTCATTTCTGGTTTCTTGGTTGGGAGATTTTTTTTTATTTTTTTCATTGGATATTTTATTTATTTACATTTCAGTTGCTTTCCCCTCCCTAGAATCCCCCTATCCCATCTCACCTCCTCCTTTTTGCCTTTATATCATTTTAATTACATGCATCTATTAAAGTCAGTTCTAGGTTGAGGAACTAGCAATACAATAAATGCAAACATTCAAGAAATAAGCACACAATAAACACAAATAGTCAAAGAACAAACAAGGCAATAAACAAAATTCAATGAACACTCCCATGACCACTGTTTCTAAGGGCTGGGAGTTTTGAAATGACTACCTCTGTTTTCTTAGGCTTATGGGACTGCTTAGATGGTTTAACTGATCCTAATTTAAGTTAAAAATTTAACATGATTTAATTTAAATCAAATGATGACTTGCCACTATTTTATTAGTCATGGTTATCTAGAGTCACAGAGCGTCTTGACATCTGTTTAGAAAATCATCTATTGAAAACTAGATGTTCAAGTTTTGTTGAGTATAGGCTTTTGTAGTAAGATCTGATGGTCTTTTTAAAATTTCCTCAGTTTCTGTTATGTCTCCCTTTTAGTTCCTGATTTTGTTATTTTGGATACTATCTCTGTGCCCTCTAGTTAGTTTGGCTAAGGGTTTATCTATCTTGTTGATCCATGTTTATAAGCCTACACAAAGCTAAAATTCATGTGGATCCCTACTTCAACATAAACCAGGGAAATGCATTTTTTATATGACCATAGGTTCAACCATACACAATCAGAAAGGTGAAGATCAAAAACAAAATTGACAGCATATGTTGGCAAGAATGTAGAGAAAGGGGAATACTCCCCAAAGCTGGTTGTTTTACAAACTTGTATAAACATTCTGGAAATCAACCTGGCAATTTCTTAGAAAATTGGAAGTAGATCTACCTAAAGATCCAGGTGTACTGCTCATGGGCATATACCCAAAATATGCTCCACAATACCACACGGACAAATGCTCTCCTATTTTCATAGCAACCTTTTCATAATACCCAAAAACTGGAAGCAACACAAATGTGCCTCCACCAAGAATGGATACAGAAAATGTGGTTTATGTACGGAATGGAACCATCAAAAACAAGTTAGCTATCAAAATAAGGGACATTATGAAATTTGTAGTCAAATGTATGGAATTAAAAAAATAAATATATATATATCATCCTGCTTGAGATAAACCAAACCCAAAAGGATATGCATGATATGTACTCATTAATAAATGGGTATTAGCCATAAATAGTGAAGAATGATGATATGCTACACTGACCTTAAGAAGTTAAAAACAAATAAATGCCCAACTGAGGTTGCTTCTTCAATTCCACTTAGAAGGGGGTAACAAAATAATCATGGAGGCAGAGTGATGGAAGGACCTGTGGGCAGAAGGGAAAAGTGGGCAGATCAAGTATGGGGAGAGACAGGAGAGAAATCCAGTGAGCCTGGTGAATGAATGCAAATGTGTGGCTATTGGGTTGGGAGTAACAACAACCTCCAGAAAGACTCAGGATCTGGGATGTTTGAGGCTCCCAGGACTCAATGTGAGTGACCTTAGACAAAATGCTCAGCAGTCGGGATATGGAAACTGAAGAGGCTAACGCTCTAGTCCTTTGACATGGCCTCCACTAGAGGAATGGGTACACCAACAAACCTTCAAAAATTTTGACCCAAATTTGTTCCTGTTTACATAAAATACAGGGACAAAAATGGAGCAGAGAGTGAAAGAATGGCTGACCAGAGAGCAGCCCAACTTGGGATCTGTCACATGGGTGGGCACTAAACCCTGACACTATTACAGATGCCCTGTTGTGCTTGCAGTCCAGAGTCTAGCATGACTCTACTCTGCAGCTTACTGATACAGATGCAGATACTCACAACCAAGCATTGGACTGAGGTCAGAAACACCTACGGAAAAGTTAGGGTAAGTGTGGGACTGCGTAAGGGTATCCTGGTTCTTGGTGGGCATGGGCCTAAAACCCGGAGACTCCAAGGGAGAAATGGCAGGAGTTCGGCCATGCCCCAGAACTCAGGGTCCTGAAAAGCAGTCCAATCTCCATAGACCTACATTGTTCAGTCACGTAGGCCATTACAGCCCTCCCAAAGT
This sequence comes from Mastomys natalensis, assembly GCA_021653895.1. Taxonomy (NCBI): domain Eukaryota; kingdom Metazoa; phylum Chordata; class Mammalia; order Rodentia; family Muridae; genus Mastomys; species Mastomys natalensis. The sequence goes on along the minus strand of JAJTUV010002599.1, from coordinate 281,648 downwards.
GCACAGGTAGAGGATGTGACTACAGGCCTCAGGCCCTAGAGATTTACACACTAATGAAGGTCAGAGGGTGGAGCCAATTAAGCATTGCCCCAAGAACCTCCCCCTTTCTCCCTCCCTACTTAACCAAGGTCTGCCCTGAGTTTGGGGGGGTACATCCAGATCCATCTACCATCTGCCATGACAATAAACCTTTTGGAACCAAGGACTTCCTCATATCATTGGGGCTGCTGGGCCTGCCACCACCGAAGCCTCCAGCCACTGGAACCTGAGACCTTCCTCCGATATGTAAGACAGGCTGCCTGGAGGCCTCCAGGCAGCCTCCACCACGCAGGTCCTGGGTAGCTGCCGCGTGGCCCGGGGCCGCCACTGCGGGGCCCCCCGGGTTCTTCCCACAGGTAAGGATGCAATGAACTGAAGGGGATGGCAACTCCATAGGAAGACCAACAGTGTCAGCTAACCTAGACCACTGAGTGCTCTCAGTGACTAATCCATCAACCAACAAGCATATACAGGCTGGTTTGAGGTCCCTAGCACATGTGTAACAAAGGACTCCCTGGGCTGGCTTCATTTGGAGAGGATGAGCCTAATCTATAGACTTGACAACTCAGCAAGTGGGGATGCATGGGGGATGAAAGGTGGGATAAAGCACTCTATCAGAGGCAAAAAGGAGGGGAATGTGGGAAGAACTCTGCAAGGGGGGACTGAGAAGGGAGGCAATACTTAAGATGTAAATAAATAAAATATTTAATTAACAATTAAAAAAATGTCCATCTTCAAAAAGAAGTATCTTTCAGCTATCTATATGACAAAGGTTAATATATCAGAATAAAAGAAAGAAAAACAATAAAAAGTGTTATAGTTAAAATTATCTGAGTATATTTTTTTTAAATCTAAAAATGAAAAAAAAAAAAAAAACTAAATGAATGTGAAGAAGAAATAACTGCATACACTTGCTTATTGCAGCATGACCCATAAATGATTTCTATCTCTGTGAGATGAGAATCTCATTAAACTATAAGAAGAATGAAATTCTGTTGTTTAAACAAAATGGATGGATCTAGTGAATTAAAGCATCATATATTCACTCATATTTTTAGAAACTAAATCATTGACCTGGAAGTCAATGATTCCTGGGACTAGAAAGGGTGATAGATGGTAGGAGGGCTATGAGGAGTGGAAGGTGTGTAGTTGAATATGAATATGAAACATTTCATGAACATGTAAAAATGCCCCTGAATCCCATGTGTAGTAATCAATCGGGCATCTCAGTCAAAACAATGTTAAAAAGGGTAAAATGAAAATCAGTGGTATAGTTCACATACACATTTTTCCCTATGGCAACAATTGTTGGATGCAGGCCACTCTTATGACTTAGTTTTGATCTAAGTTCCTGAGAAAGTAAAATAACACTTCTGCTTATATCCGAGAACAAATCAAATGGGCAAGCCTGATTCAATGGAAGTAAGCATCCACAATTGGGATAAAATTGCTAATGCATAAACTAGAGTAAAATAGCATAGATACTGAGGAATTCAGGTAAACCATATTCCTATTAATTAAACACAATTTTAAAATAGCAGACATAAATAGAAAAACCTCAATATTTTGCTATACACAAAAGGCAATATTGTGCTATACAAGGGACAACATAAAAATATCCTAGGGGACTAAAAAAATAATTTTATGTATGTATAAATGTTAATAGCAGAAATATTTTACTAACTTTCATTATTTATTTATTTATTTATTTATTTTAAACTCCAGATTTTATTCTCCTCCTGGTCTACCCTCCAACTGTTCCACATCCCATACCTCCTCCCTATGCCGCTGTCTCCATGAGGATGTCCCCACCTCCCACATGCAACCCACCAGACCTCTAAACTCCCTGGAGCCTCCAGTCTCTTGAGGGTTAGGTGCATCTTCTCTGACTATACCCAGACCTGGAAGTCCTCTGCTGTATATGTGTTAGGGGCCTCATATAAGCTGGTGTATGCTGCCTGGTTGGTGTTCCAACGTCCAAGAGATCTTGGGGGCTCAGGTTAATTGAGATTGCTGATCCTTCTACGGGGTCACCCTCCTCTTCAGTTTTTTTGTTTTTTGTTTTTTTTTTTTTGCAGCTTTCCCCTAATTCAACTAGAGGGGTCAGCAGCTTCTGTCCACTGGTTGGATGCAAATTTCTGTTTCTGACTCTTTGAGATGCTTGTTTGGTCTTCTGGAGGCAGTCATGATATATCCCATTTTTGTGAGCATTCCATAGCCTTAGTCACAGTGTCAGGTCTTGTGGCCTCCCCTTGAGCTGGATCCCACTTTGGGTCTGTCGCTGGACCTTCTTTTCCTTAGGCTCTCTTAAACAATGACTCCTGTCCCATGCTCTTTAAGCATAGGCCAATTATCTGTACTGTCTGGTCAAAATGAAACACTTGTATTTGATAGTGAAAATTGGAAAAATCATAACATTTTTCTAGCAAATCAAAAGGCTGAGATCCATCTAAGATGTTCCAATTCTGGCAAATTCTGTTAAAATCTTCCAAAGAGATTTCATTTCATTTTATTTTATAAAATAATCTCAAAATATACTCTAATATACTCTAATTACCATTGGATGTACCATGTCAGATCCTTTCCAGTATTTTCATATAAGGTCAGGGCATGCTGGAAATGATAAGGAAAACCATTTAAGGCAGTGCTCTGTTTGGAAAAATTGACCAGTCTTTTGAATTTCTGATCTCTCTATTTCAGTAGAGGACAGAATGTATTATTTGGTTGATATAACCAACTGTCAGGAAACAGACTCAGAAAATTAAATTTCAGACTAGCATTTTTCCTTTATATTCTATGCTGTTTGACTAGAAGGAAGAATAATTCTGAGATGTAGTGACAAATTTAAAATGATAAAAGGCAGGGTTCTTGTAAACTCAATGTACTTAATGTCTTCTCTTTATTCATCTAAAGAGAGTATGGGACTGTAACAGTAAGTAGACAGTTGCCTACATATAGGTAGCTGTTGAGAGTTAGTCTACAGGGAGACTCAGAGTTATTTTGTTTGCTACATTAAATAATGATCTACAAAGTAGAAATTTAGTTACAGTATGAATATGGAAGGAACGACAAGGAAATAAAATAAAGGAAAAAGAAAAAATCAAAACAATCATAATACCAATGTTCTGGTCCTCTGGAGTATGGTTGAATAAAAACTTTCTAGCATTTGATTCTAAACATTTATGTGTTTTGTGAATTTTGTGCAAAATAAAAGCCACTAGGTGTCCTGGAGACTTTCCAATAGGTGGGTCCCACAAACGGAGAAATGGCTGGAGTTTCAAAGGCCAGACTTTGTGATAGGAGGCTCCAAGACACAAGAATGTCCTAGTTTCCAAAAGGGTTTATTTCATGGTGGATGGTTAATGGATCTGGATGTACCCCACGTGAAATTCTGGGCAAGCCGAGTTAAATAGGGAGGGAGGAAAGGCGAGGGTCGGAGAGGAATGCTTAATTGGATTGCCTCTGGCCTTCATTTGTATTAAATCTCTCTAGGGCCTGCGATCTGTAGTCATACCCACTACTGGCACTTTGGGAGGGGTTTAATGGCCTATGTGACTGAACAATTTAGGTCATGAGACTAGACTGAATGTCAGGACCCTGGGTTCTGGGATGTGGCCTAATACTTCCATTTGTCCCTTAGGTCTCGAGGTTCTAGGCCATGCCCAGCCAAGAATCAAGATCCCTTATGCAAGTACCACAAATCTTGATGTGTCTGCTTTCATAACAAGTAAAAATTAGAAGAAACAAAAGGATAATACTTTATGCTTAGGGAAAATATTTGATTTTAGAATTTTTTAACAAAATGTAGACTTATGTCAGTTTGACTACTACAAAAACAGATTTAGGATAATAAATCATATTTATAGTGCAGCAGAACAGATTACTTTATGTAAATATGACTGAACTTCATATGGGTAAGACAAATTCAAGAGGAAGATATCATACTCTAAATCACTGGAAAAGTTTTACAAATTAGACCAACAGCAATAATAACAGAGCTCATGAACTTACATGATTAAAATCATACTTGATCTCAATATGGTAAATTTTAGCATGGGTCATATTATTTCCCAACTGGATAATACTGACAATAGTGTAAGTAGGGAAGATGAGATTTCCTGTAAATAATTAACTAAAGGGATGTAGCTTTGAAAAGCAAAACTATACAATCTCATTTCTAGATTCTTCGTGCTAGGATCCAGTTATTTTCAAAGGCTATTTTCTCCCTTGTTGAGTCTACAGGACAGGACAGAGGCCCACTCCCATTATGAAGTGTGTGGTGTGTGTAAAACATCCTTGAACTTGGAGTCTACTCGCAGGTCAACAATTTGTAGTTAAAAGCTGATCTTGTGATTTTTCTCATTCCTTGCTCACAAGAATCAGTTTAAAGTCAAGTTAGTTAAGGAAAATCATTTTAAAAATAGATAAAAATATTATTTATACAGAGGGATTCTGGTGTGAGACTCAGTGTTCCTTCTCAGTGAAACTCATCTATATAAGACAAACACTGTATTTCCTCTATGTATTCTTTCTTGCTGAATCTTCAAGTATAAAGTGTTCTTGTTGTCATAAAGTTTTTTCCCAGAATGAGCCTAGTTCCTGGTGCTGTTGTTTAGATTTTTTCAAACCAAAATTATATGGTGATGTCAGAGCACAGAGGAACCTCAACAGACTATTGTCTTCCTCCAAGGGTTCTCTGGAGGTGACTGCTATTAGACTATCTGAAATATTAGATTTTAGACGACTGGGCCAGATGATGTGTTTGGTCTCTCCAACTCCAAAATTCAATGAATAAATAGTTTATGGGTAGACATGGGAATAGAACTCATCATATTTCTCTGGAAAAAATTATTGCAAATGCAAACGAACTCCAGAAATGAACTTCTGAAACAAAATGTAGTGAAACTTAAACTGAACAACTGGAAATGAAACACATAGGGATTTGGAAGAGAATAAGTTGTCTTTGTATTTGGCAGTGTTGTGGGTCACATTGCTAATCCAACTACACAGTAAAGACGTGTGGGTGGTGGATGCAGTTCATTTCATAAAGTGTCTACCTAGAACAGCATAATGCTAACTATGGTGGCAAACAATTATAATCCCTGTCTTTGATATGTAAACAAGATGATTGGTGGTTCAAGGTATGCTCACTTATATAAGACTGTCTCAAATAATGCAGAATTTGGTGGTGATGTTTTCCCCAGAAATATAATCTTTTTATTTGGTGTACTAGTTGCTTTTGTGTATCAACTTGACACAAGCTATAGTCATCACACAGAATGGTGCCTCCATGTGGAAATGCCTCCATGAGACTGAGCTGTAGGACATGTTATCAATTAATGATCAATGAGAGAGTATCCAGCCTATTTTTGGTGGTGCCATCCTTGGGCTAGTACTTCTGGATTCTATAAGAAGGAAGGCTGAGCAAACCATGGGAAGCAACCCAGTAAATAGCACTTCTCCATGGCTTCTGCCTCAGCTCCTACCTCCAGGTCCCTAGTCTGCTTGAATTTCTGTTCTGACATCCTCCTGTAAGGGACTATGATCAGGAAATATCAAGTGAATAAATCATTTCCTCCTGAAATTGCTTTTTTTTTCATGATTCTTCATTTCAGTAATAGAAATCCTGACTAAGAGAGCTGGTGGATTACTGTTGTAATAAAAATTCTTACTCCTGGAAGAGTTACAAAAAGAATAAAAAGCTGACTTTATTTTACAGGAAAAAAATAAATTTAAGGTCATTTGTTAAATTATTGTTTATTGATAAAATTTTAAACTTTTTTTTTGAATTATTGAATATTGGTAGAAATTAAAGATTTTGTGTTAGACTATTGTTTGATTATAGTTATATAAGCCACTTGCTTAACATGTGATGCAAAGTTATAGTTTTTTGATTCTTATAATTTTTTTCTATTGTATACAGATTGTTAATGTTATGGAAAAGGACAATTCTTAACTGGAAAGGGAGATATAAAGTGGAAATTTCAGGTTTCTTTGGAGACTAAGATTATAATGATATTTCCTTGGAGTAGAAACATGAATGAAGCTTTTACTAAAGTAGATACATGAAGGGATATTTTGTTGAAGCAGACACACATGAAATATTTTCATATAGCAAACATATGAAAGGATGCAAGATGTCTAGAAGGAATATTAGTATTTCCCCACAGACAGTAGGAGATTGAATATTGGTTCACTTTACCTTGCCTCACTAGTCTTCACTGACAACAAACAAGTATTGTTTCACCTTTTATTGCATTGATAAGCTTTGCTTATAGTGACTTCATAAGAGAAACTTACTAAAGAACTGCTCAGAATATTCCTGTGTCTTCTTGCTGCTTCCACAGACTTGGGCTGATTGTTGAGCTACACTACAAATGCCCTTTATTATTTGTGTGACTGCAGCTGCTTATTCATGTTTTATGTTTGCTAGTAGACTAGACTGAGAACAACAATGATTGGAATCACTCTGAAGAATTATTTCTAAACAGATCCACTTCCCCTAATAATTTTCCTTTTTCAATACCTCTGGTAAATGGTGGGCTAGAAGGCTGGTTGAATACCTATTAGTTTGTGAAAAACATTTGACAATATACAGTATTCAATTTATATCTGTAATAATGCATTGTCATGACTTTCCGTTTTGCATCTATAATTTCTTATTTTTATTAGCTAAGATTATAACATAATTTAATAAGAACTTTTAAAAATGATCTATGCAATTAAATTTGGTAAAGCATACTCAAAGTTCAAAAATGTAAATTTATTTTATTTTCCCTATGATTTGATCATCATTACTATTTTTTTAGACTTTGAATGTCCATACTTGTATTTCATGGTTTGTATATCAAGGATAAGCACAAAATTTCATTGTGCAATGACTCATTCTCCAATGAAAGCAGTATCCACAGATGATCATGAATAGATGTAATTGTATCAATCAATGTATCAACCCATTTACATTTTCAAATTATCATTGAAATATGTTGCTAAAAAGTAGTAGATCTGTGAATGATCAGGCTTACTTGATTAATGTAAATCAATGGAGATGTGTATTTAACAGTGACTTGTCTTGGACCTTTCCTGTTTGTCTTTGTGCTTCCCAATTGTCATGAACTTAAAAGTTATTACTTCCTTTCAACTGTGATGTTCTGCCTCACTACATGCATAGAAATGATATATGAAATGAGTCATGGAATGAAGCCTTAAGTACTATGAAGCAAATAATTTTTCAATACAATACAATGTTTTCATTAGATAATTTATCACAGGAGGAAAATAATATGAATAACAGAAAAAGAAGTATTATAAGAATGAGATCATTATGCTGATTATGCAATCATGTGTATAGGAAAGTTTTACCAATTCATGAGTGAGAAATGCTAGAATTGTTCAAGCAGAGACTAATAGTCTATCCTTATAGGAAGTCAAAAACACAGAACACTGACAAGAATGCACACATACATTAATAACATGAGGTTTTCAGTAGAAAAAGGACATTATGGGACCTGAAAGAGAAGCCATTATCAAAACACTGAGGCAGAGACTGTGTATTTTGGCATCACCTAAAGACTTATTGGAAGATACAGTTTAAGTTTATAGAGCAATTAAGTTTGGTGGCAAAATGTCAATGAAGCTCCCTAGTCAATTTATGAAAGGAATATTACTGGAAACATTTTCACAGGTTTATGTTGATAATTTTGTGTCAAAAACAGAACATGGATGTTGGAAAAGTTTTCTGTAGGTCAGAAAAACAATGTGCAAAATTGAAGCTACTGAAAGCACTGTTTTAGACTACATTAGCACCACTATAGACAAACCATTGACTTTTCACCAGGACAATAGAAGAGATGTTGTGATGACGTTTTAGGAGTTGTTCACAATGCATCTGTTTCAAGTACAATCTTACAAAGGAATAAATTCACTTTGAATATGTTTTCTTTAGGAGAAGCTGTGAGAATATATCTAAAGTTCTAATGGAGCCTCTAGGATATTAAAATTATCAGGAATATATAACATGTACCAAGGTAAGCAAAAGACAAGTAAAGCCATCCAGAGTGACTGGCCTGTAGGATTTAAGTGTTCTTGTGGGATTTCCCTAGTGTACTAGAAAGTATGTCATGTTACCATACATCCTGGGTACTATAAGTGGAGCTAGAGTGTTTAATATTGTTTTTATTTGGTAGATTTTATTTTGCCTTCTATCTTGCCATTCTTTTCTATTCATTCATGCATCTCTTTTGTAGTATAAATATTTACTCTGTGCCAGTTTATGTGCCAGTTTATGAAGTATGTAGGCAATTTAATTTCTTTTTAATTTGGAATTTTTTATACAATATAGTTTGAACATTTAAGACTTCCCTTGCAAGAACTATTTATATCTAGGTTATACAGCAGGGAAGTCTGGAGGAAGTGACTTTATGATATCTGGCTTCACTGTTGCAGTGACCCCTGCTGAACCAAAAACTTGAGCAAGGGCTACAGAGATCCATGATTAAAAAGAAGTTACTGCTCTCAAAGAAGACCTGAGTTTTGTCCTCAGAACACATGGGATCACCAAAAAACCTGCTTGTAACTCTTACTGCAGGATTACTCAATTCCTCTGTCCTCTGCAGGAATATACACTCACAAACACATATTCCCTACCCCTACCCCACATACACATTTGATACAAAATAAAAATAAAAGATACAAAGAGTAGACAACTAGGTGATCACAGAAATGTCTGATGTTGGACTTGACACGAGGAAGTGGGTCACTGGGAATGTGCTTATATAGAATACTGTACCATCACCTCTCCCTGTTTGTGTTTTTCCTTCTAGACTTTCACTAAGTAAAAACTGCTTCTTTGCCATATCCATCTCTTCAATATCCTTTCTCAGGGAATATAATATCTAAAAACAAGAACCAAAACAATTTATTTCCTCTTCATTTTCATGTCTCATAATTTGTAATCATTCTGAAAAATGTCATTAATACATATATGTATAGGCATATAATACATATGTATATGTAGTGGCATACTTTTCCCCCAAGTTGGGAGGAGCAAAGGTGGGAGGAGTAAGGAGAGGAAGAGGAGAAGTAAGAAGAGGAATAGGGGAAGGAAGAGGAGGAGCTGAGGAATCAGAGATGGAGGAGCAATGGAGAAACACGCATGTATCAGGAGCAGTCCAGGATAACAACTTATATCTAGGTTAGTTAAATGGTTAATACATCTAATTGTGTGGACATCTTGTTATTTGAGCATTACCAAATATATAAATCTATTGAATAATCTTTAAACATTAGCATCTCATTCATACCAGGTAACACGTAGATGGCAGGACAGCATGGGCTAAGCCCAGCCTTGTGGAGAGAGTGTGGAAGATTTGCAGAGTCATCTCCCATGCTAGCATCAAGTGGGTGGCAAGGCCAGTGTCTCTGGAAGCCTGAGCAAGTGGCCTGAACCAAGCGGAGGTGGCATACTCTCAGTCTTAGGCTAATCAGGAAGATGGCAGCTGATTAAGAACAAGACAGATCGGGTGCTGCTGAATTAAATACCAACCACAACATGTGTATGTACCTATGTGTGTGTGTGTATGTATACACATACATACATATGTCCACAATACACACACACACACACACATATATATTATATATATCTTCTTGCAAAAGAGAATAGATATATTTGGATTCAATTATTTTTTCATTTTGAGGATAGGCTGATGAACCAGCATCTATATACAAATTTAAAAATTTTAATTAAATCTCTATAATTAAAATTTATGACCAAATTATTGTATAATGATATTTACTATGTGTTATATATAATTTTATGGTTTTGATGCATATAAATGGCCAGTTTCAAATAACAGGTAGCACAACATTTTTAACATTCTCTCAATGTTTTATACAATACAATAAAAGCATATTAATAACTTAGTGAAAAAAGTCTGTAAGTCCACTTTCATATTTTTTCCTTCTTAATAGTTTTTTAATACATATTAATTATGCAAATTAATTGGATTCACAATGGGATATATCTATACATGTATACAACATTTCATTTAACATACCAGCCCTCTCTTTTTTCCCTTGCATGCAATACCTCTAAAAATAACTGCTCTTCTAGTTTGTAGTTCATTGTTTTGTTTCTTAAGATTTCTTTTTAAAGACTTTTTATTCTTACTTTAGTTTTGTTTTGTTTTTAATTTTTTATTGAATACTTTTCCCCATTTCCACTCCCTAGAACACAGTATCCCATTCCCCCTCTTCCTTTTTGATTTTATACCATTTTAATTACATGCATCTATTAAGAACAGTTCTAGGTTGAGGGGTCTAGCAATAAAATAGATGCAAAGAATCAAGGAACAAATAAGACAATGAACACAAATAGTCAAAGAAAAAGAAAGGTATTAAACACAATTATGTGAACACTCCTGTGACTACTATTTCTAAGGGCTTATCAGAATGACCAAAGTATTTGAGCCTACTTCACAGTCCTAGTGCTAGGTCATTTTTATATCTAAAGCCTACATCCTTGTTGTAGCCTAAAATTCAGTATCTTGTCAGAAATTACTTTTTACACTAGCCAAAGATTTAGATTCCTGCCTGAAATTACTTATTTGTTCTAGCCTAATGTCAGATTCCTGACTGAAGACTACATCCTTGTCCTTAGCCAATGTCATATTCCTGCCAAACAGCCAATCTGCCTGCCCTTGGAGGATTTCATATTCTTGCCAAGGCCCCAAAGGCTCTTCATATCTCCCACGTTTTTTAAAATTTCATTACCAAGACTGAGCCTGTCTTAGGTAGTTCTAACAAGAATGTCTTCCTTACCTGTCATGGAATATACATTATCGAAAGTAATGCACTTCTGTCTTAGGTTGGTAATGCTCTGTAGAGAATCTTACCCATCCTGGGCTTGCCAGCTTGATAATTTAACAACTTTGGCTGGGGGTCCATTTTCAGGTTATACCTATGTACTTTGGTTGCCAACATGTTGCTGTTGTTAAAGACAAGCTTTAATACAATGGGCAGGAATAACAGTATTCCCAGGACTAAAAGGGCTTGCAGGATCAAGCTATATATGCCATTCTTGAAGCTTGACCAAAATAGAAATACTGACCTAAGGACATGGGTAATTCTACAGCAATATCTGCAGCATCAATGCTCAGCAGAGAAGCATTATGAAATTTATAAGCTTCCTATGTATGGTTAAGACATCCAGAGAGGTGTTAGAATTATGCCAAATACACTGCAAGTGTCTTTAAACTTCTTCATAATTATAATGACTACCATTGTAACTTTTAGAATTAACATGAATCCAATGGTATTTGGCATGCCGCTCAAGAAGTCTCCTTACCCTTAAATTCTGAACCTCCTTCCAATAACTTGAATAGGATAAAGAGCATCAATCCATTCCTCCAAATGCCTATCTAAATCCTTTTGTATATTCAACACATTAGTGACATATTTTGGTAAACGATTAAGAAAAGTAGCTGTTTTAACTTTTTGTGTCACAGCAATTGCAGAAGCAGTGGTGCTAGCAATTAATGTAACTAAGGCTGTTATACCAGCAATGACCAAGCCCACTACACTCTTGCTTCTGCTTAAAGCCTGACTCATTTCTTCCAGTACTTGCAAGCTATTTTTAGAATACCAAGGTTCTATGATACTCAGGGCAGTAAAACAAAATATGGTTGATAGACCTCCTTCACTGACATGCCAGATTTCAAAACAGAAACACAATTAGAAGGTGTACAATCAATGCAACTTTTTATTATAACTTTACTTTTTTATTCTCTGTTTCACAGGGTCTAAAAACTTGAGGCAAGGCAGCTTGTCCCATCAGGAGTATAGGTAAGCAATGATGAGTCAGGAACATATGTCCAATACAGCTTCCCAGCCACCATTGCCAGAGCACTCAGCAAGCTCACAGGGGAGCATCATTCCTTGACCTGGCATTACCCATCACTCTGGCAGCCACTATACTCCTTCAGCATCCTGCAGAAAAAAACACCAACATGCCCTCTTCCCCATATGTAATACCTGATTGGGATCATGCCCTATGCCTGTAAGTGGACCCTTCCCTTTCACCTATGCACAAGTATGCCTAGCTGTAGGGTGGTATAGACACTCAGCAAAAAGTTTCTTTGCATCCAAAGTTTTTTTAAATAAAATTTAAAATAAAAAATAAAAAGAACCTGATTTAAATACATTTGTGGTATACAGGGATATATCACCCCCTTTTTCAGTTTTTGAAGATATTGTTTTAAAGTTACATATGTCCCTTCCACAGCCTCTTTTCCTTGACAATTACAAGGAATCCCAGTAATATGGGTAATGTTAAATTGCTGCTTAAATGTCTCAAATGTTTGATTGTTATAGACATTTCTATTTCCTGTGTTTTTGTTGTTGTTGTTTTTTTGTTTGTTTTTCTTTTTTATTATTGGGTATTTTATTTATTTATTACATTTCAGATGTTAGCCACTTTCACCATTCCATCCCCCACAGAGACCCTTTAATCCATTCCCCTCCTCCTATTTCTATGAGGGTGCACCCCCACCCATCAACCCACTGCCACCTCTCTGTCCTCGAATTTCCCCTCTCTGGGGCATCCAGCTTTGAAGGGACCTAGACAGTTTTCTCCCACCGATGCCCTACAAGTTCATCTTCATCTACAAATAGAGCTAGAGACATGGGTCCCTCTATGTTTGTTACTAGGCTAGCTGATTAGATCCAGGGAGCTCTGATTGGTTGATATATTTGCTCTCCGCATGGGGCCACAAGCCCCTTCCACTCCTACAGTCTTCTCTTTAACTCCTCCAATGGGGACCCTTTGATCTATTTAATGGTTAGTTGTAAGCATCTGCTTCTGTACATGTCAGGCTCTGGCAGTGCCTCTCAGGAGACAGGACTATAGGACTCCTTTCAGCATGTACTTCTGGATATTTACAACAGGATTTGCATGTGGTGATTGCATCTGGGAGGATCTCCAGGTGGGGTTGTCTCTCCTCCGGTTTCTGCCCCATACACTGTCTCATATTTGCTCCTGTGAGTATTTTGTTACTTCTTCTAATAAGGACCAAAGTACCCAAACTTTGGTCTTTCTTTTTCTTGGGCTTCATGTGGTCCATGAATTATGTCTTTGGTATTGTGTGATCTTGGGCTAATATTCACTTATCAATCAGTACATGCCATGTGTGTTCTTTTGTGACTGGGTTACCTCACTCAGGATGATATTTTCTAGTTCCATCCATTTGACTAAGAATTTCATGTATTCATTGTTTTTAATAGCTGAGTATTATTCCGTTGTATAAATGTACCAGATTTTCTGTATCCATTCCTCTGTTAAGGATATTTGGGTTCCTTCCAGCTTCAGGCAATTATAAATAATGCTGCTATGAAGAAAGTGGAGCATGTGTCCTGATTATATGTTCGAGCATTTTCTGGGTGTATGCCCAGGAGTGGTATAGCTGGGTCTTCAGGTAATGCTATGTCCAATTTTCTCAGGACCCACCAAACTAAATTCCAGAGTGGTTGTACCAGTTTACAGTCCCACGAGCAATGGAGGAATATTCCTCTTTCTCTACATCCTTGCCAGCATCTGGTGTCAAATGAATTTTTAATCATAGCCATTCTGATTGGTGTCGGGGGAATATCAGCGTTGTTTTTTTTGTTTGTTTGTTTGTATTTCCCTGATGACTAAAGATGTTGAACATTTATTTAGTTGCTTCTTGGTCTTTTAAATTTCCTCAGTTGAGAATTCTTTGTTTAGCTCTGTACCCCATTTTGTTGGGCTGTGTTGTGTGTGGGGGTGAGCATAGGTCCTGTTGTATTGAGTTGTAGGTCTCAAATCTGCCTCCCTCAGCGGCTGGGGACTCTACTCAGAGAGGCAGAGGCAGAGGCAAGGAAATTTGACTGTGTTCACTCCACACAGAGCTGAGTGGACATCAGGCTGTGAGAAGTCACAGGACTCCACTCAGTGGGTGGGGAGAACACAGTCTAAGGCCCCATAGAGGCAGGATCTCTTGGGTTAGGAATCTCCTCAAGGCCAAGATGGCCAGGAATTGACTGGTTCTCAGCCCTTGGGCTCTCATGTGCAGTTGAGAGCCCATTGAAGGACCGAGAGGCTGGAGGCATAAAAGCTGGATTGACCCACAGCCAAAGATTTGAGGGAGACAAGCTCCAGAGTGTCCCTCAAGACTCTTGGTCACAGCGACATGCTTGACTGGGTCAAGTCTTGCTCAGCTCATTCACTTAAGTTGGTGGCCTCCATGGCAGGAAGCACAGAGAAATAGTCTCTGTGAGATTAGAAGGCTACTCTATAGTTAAAGGCCTTCTCTATGGTTCCCCACTGCAGGCCCCAAAGAAGAGAGGTAGTCCATGGTCTTAAAATGTTTATTGTCATGGCAAAAAATGGATGAAGCTATACCCCATATTCTCAAAGAAGGGATGAGGTTAAATATCGTTTTTAAGTAGGAAGGTTTGGGAAGAAATGCATAATTGGTTACACCCTCTGGCCTTTAGGTATCTCATTAATATGGAGATCTCTTGAGGCTTTGCAGCCTGTAGTCATGCCCTCTACCTTTGTAGGAGCTGGTAGGACTTGCTCTACATGACAGAAAGGTGTGGATTAATGGAGATCTTCTTGGGCCTCTTGTCAGGAGCCTGGAGTCTGGTAGTGTGGCAAAATGTTTGCCATCCATTGTAGGGATACCAGTTAGGTTTCCGGTCATATCTAGCCAGTGCTCAAACTGAAACCATGCAATCCTTTCATAGTTCTCCGCCCCACAAATATCATGCAGTTTTTATCACTACTGCACTGTAGTACAGCTTGATTTCAGGAATGGGGTTTCCCCCAGAAATTCTTTTATTGTTGAGAACAGATTTTGCTATACTGGATTTTTGTTATTCCAAATGAGTTTGAGAATTGCTCTTTCTATCTCTGTGAAGAATTGAGTTTGAATTTTGATGGGGATTGTAATATATCTGTAGGTTGCTCTCAACAAATGGTCATTTTTACTATATTAATCCTGGAACCCATGAGCATGGGAGATCTTTCCATCTTTTTAGATCTTCTTAGATTTCTTTCTTCACAGACTTGAAGTTCTTATCATACAGTACTGTCTCTTGCTTGGTTAGATTCACACCAAGGTACTTTATATTATTTGTGACTATTGTGAAGGGTGTCATTTCCCTAATTTCTTTCTCAGCCTGCTTATCCTTTAAGTAGAGAAAAGCTAGTGATATGTTTGAGTTAATTTTATATCCAGCCACTTTGTTGAAGTTGTTTATCAGGGTTAGGAATTTTCTTGTGGAAGTTCTGGGGTCACTTAAGATACTATCAATATCATCTGCATATAATGATATTTTGACTTCTATCTTTCCAATTTTTATCCCTATGGTCTCCTTTTGTTGTCTAATTGCTCTGGCCAGGACTTTGAATACTATATTGAATAGATAGGGAGAGAGTGGGCAGCCTTGTCTAGTCCCTGATTTTAGTGGGATTGTTTCAATTTTCTCTCCATTTATTTTAATGTTGGTTACTGGTTTGCTGAATATTGCTTTACTTTGTTTAGGTATGGGCCTTGCATTTCTGTTCTTTCCAAGACTTTTACCATGAAGGATTGCTGAATTTTGTCAAATGCTTTCTGAGAATCTAGTGAAATGGTCATGGTTTTTTTTTTTTTTCCTTTGAGTTTGTTTATATAGTGGATTAAGTTGATGGATTTTCCAAATGTTGAACCATCCCTACATTCCTGGGATAAAGCCTACTTGATCATGATGGATAATTGCTTTGATGTGTTCTTGGATTCGGTTTGTAAATTTTATTGAGTATTTTTTCATCGATATTCATTAAGGGAGATTGGTCTGAAGTTCTTTTCCATTATTGGGTCTTTGTGTGGTTTAAATATGACATAATTGTAGCTTCATAGAATGAATTGGATAGTGTTCATTCTGTTTTTATTTTGTAGAGTAGTTTTATAGAGAATTGGTATTAGGTCTTCTTGGAAACTCTGATAGAATGCTACTAAAACCATTTGGTTCTGGGCTTTTCTTGGTAGGGAGATTTTAATGACTGCTAACTATTTTTTATGGGTTATAGGACTATTTAGGTGGTTTGTCTGATCCTGATTTAACTTTGGTGTGTGATATCTGTCTAGGAAATTGTCCATTTCATCCAGATTTTCCTGTTTTGTTGAGTATAGGTTTTGTAGTATGATCTGATATATATATTTTTTAATTTCCTCAGCTTCTGTTGTTATGTCTCCCTTTTCAGTTCTGATTTTATTATTTTGGATACTGTCTCTGTGCCCACTGTTTAGTCTGGCTAAGGGTTTACCTATCTTGTTGATTTTCTCAGAGAACCAGCTCCTGGTTTTGTTGATTCTTTGTATAGTTCTTTTTGTTTCTACTTGGTTGATTTCAGTCCTGAGTTTGATTATTTCCTGCTGTCTACTCCTCTTGGGTGCATTTGCTTCTTTTTGTTCTAGAGCTTTCAGGTGTGCTGTCAAGCTGCTAGTGTGTGCTCTCTCCAGTTTCTTTTTTTAGGCACTTAGAGCTACGAGTTTTCCTCTACAAGTTTTGGCACACAATGATGTTTCCCCATTTTCATTAAATTATAAAAAGTCTTTAATTTCTTTCTTTATATCTTCCCTGACCAAATTAACATTGAATATAGCCTTGTTCAGATTCCACATGTATGTGGGCTTTCCATTGATTTATCATTAGTGAAGACCAGCTTTTGTCCATGGTGATCTGTTAGGATGAATGGGATTATTTCAAGTTTCTTGTATCTGTTGAGGTCTGTTTTCTGACAAATTATATGGTTAATTTTGGAGAAGGTGTTATGAGGTACTGAGAAGAAGGTATACTCTTTTGTTTTTGGATAAAATGTACTATAAATATCTGCTAAATTCATTTTGATTATAACTTCTCTTACTTTCAGTGTGTCTCTGTTTAGTTTCTGTTTCCATTAATGAGAGTGGGGTGTTGATGTCTCCCACTAATATTGTGTGAGCACTATGTGTGCTTTGAGATTTAGTGAAGTTTCTTTTTATCAATGTGTGTGCCCTTGCATTTGGTGCATAGATGTTCAGAATTGAGATTTCATCTTGGTTGATTTTCCCTTTGATGATTATGAAGTGTCCATTCGTATCTTTCTTGATAACTTCTGGTTGAAAGTTGATTTTATTCAATATTCAAATGGCTCCTCCAACTTTTTTCTTGGAACCATTTGCTTGGAAAAATTGTTTTCCAGCCTTTTATTATGAGATAGTGTTCTTTATTTTCACTGAGATGTGTTTCCTGTATATAGCATAATATTGGTTCCTGTTTATGTATCCATTCTGTTAGCCTATGAATTTTTTTAGGGAATTGAATCCACTGATGTTAAGAGATATTAAGGAAAAGTGATCTTTGCTTCCTGTTATTTTTGTTAATTTAGGTGGAGTTATATATGTGTGGCTATCTTCTTTTGGGTTTGTTGGAAGAAGATTTCTTTTTTATTTTTTCTAGGGTATAATTTCCCTCCTTGTGTTAGTGGTTTCCCATTATTATCCTCTGTAGTACTGGATTTGTGGAAAGATATTATGTAAATTTGGTTTTGTCATGGAATATCTTGTTTTCTCCATCTATGGTAGTTGAGAATTTTGCTGAGTATAGTAGTCTGGGCTGACATTTGTGTTCTCTCAGGGTCTATATGATATCTGTCCAGGATCTTCTGGCTATTATTGTCTCTGGTGAGAAGTCTGGTGTAATTCTGATAGGTCTGCCTTTATATGTTATTTAACTTTTTCCCTTACTGCTTTTAATATTCTTTCTTTGTATTGTGCATTTTGTGTTTTGATTATTATGTGATGGAGGGATTTTTCTTCTGATCTAGTCTATTTGGAGTTCTGTAGGCTTCTTGTATGTTCATAGGCATCTCTTTCTTTAGGTTAGGGAAGTTTTCTTTTTTATTTATTTATTTTTTATTGGATATTTTATTTATTTACAATACAGATGTCATTCCTTTTCCCCATTTCCCCTCCCTAGAAACCCCTATCCCATCACCCTTCCTCCTTTATGCTTTATGCTTCATTACATGCATGTATTAAGGTCAGTTCTAGGTTGAGGCTCTAGCAATACAATAGTTGCAAATAGTCAAGGAACAAGCAATACAATAAACACAAATAGTCAAAGAAAAAGCAAAGCATTAAACCCAATTCCATGAACCCTCCTGTGATCACTCTTTCTAAGTGCTTATCAGGATGAATAAAGTATCTGAGCCTACTTTCCTGTCCTAGCCCAAGGTCATTTTCATGTCAGAAGCCTACTTTCTTTTTCTAGCCTAAAATTTAAATGGGAAGTTTTCTTCTATATTTTTATTGAAGATATTTACTTGACTTTTAAGTTGGGAATTTTCGCTTTCTTCTATACCTATTATCCTTAAGTTTTTAGTTCTCATTGTGTCTTGGATTTCCTGGATGTTTTGGGTTAAGAGTTTTTATATTTTGTATTTTCTTTGACAGTTGTGTCAATGTTTTGTATAGTATCTTCTGCACCTGAGATTCTCTCTTCTATCCCTTGTATTCTGTTGGTCATTCTTGCACTCATGACTCCTGATATCATTCCTAAGTTTTCTCTCTTCTGGTAGTCTCCCTTTGTGATATCTTTAATGTTTCTATTCTATGTTTTTATGTTCTGAATAATTTTGTTCAATTCCTTCACCTGTTTTGTTGTATTTTCTTGTAATTCTTTGTGGGATTTTTGTGTTTCATCTTTAAGGGCTTCTATCTCTTTACATGTGTTTCTCCTGTATTTCTTTGAAGGAGCTATTTATGTACTACTTAAAGTCTTCTACCATAATCTTGAGAAGTGATTTTAAATCTGAATCTTGCTTTTCTTGTGTTATGGGGTATTCTGGACTTGCTATGTGGAGAACTAGGTTCTGATGATACCAAGTAACCTTGGTTTCTGTTGTCTATGTTCTTGAGCTTGCATTTTACTATCTGTTTTTTTTTTTTTTTTTTTTTTCTAGTGCTACCTTCACTCGTTGACTCTGACTGGAGCCTGTCTGTCCTGTTATCTTGGTTGTGTCAGACCTCCTCAGAGTTCAGCTGTTTCTAAGATCCTGTGATCCTGAGATGCTGGTTGTGATAGCTCCTGGGAGTCAAGCTGTTTCTGGAATCCTGAAATCCTGGTGTGCCCAAGCTCTTAAGATACTGTGATCCTATTATACTATGTTCCTGGGAGTGTTACAGCTCCTGGGAGTCCAGCCTCCTCAGGATTTTGGGCAATTGGGTGCAGAGCTGGTGTCGTAGGACTGATAAGAGCACAGACACAGACTTTTAAGGGTCCTGTGCCATTGGTCTTGAAGGAGTTCCTGGGTCCCCAAGGGTCCCAAATACTCCCTGTTTGGGGATGGGGGTATCATGGCCTACTTACCTACACTCCTGGGCTTGTTAGAGCTCCTAAGAGTCCAGCGTCCCCTGGGCTTTTGGAGATTGGGTACAGAGTTGACTTATTAGGACTGCTCCCGGCACAAATGCAGATGGGAATGGTCCCACACCATTGGCCTTGATCGAATATTTTTTGAAAATATAGATTTAAAAATGAAAATTATAAGAAGTACCAACATTATTAATTGTATTCAACATTTAGTAAAAACAAAATTAAATAATTCACAACATGAAATCCGTAGCTATGAATTTTGGGTGCTAGAAATCATTATGCTCTTTAGTGGCA
The DNA here is from genome assembly GCA_021653895.1 of Mastomys natalensis. Lineage (NCBI taxonomy): Eukaryota > Metazoa > Chordata > Mammalia > Rodentia > Muridae > Mastomys > Mastomys natalensis. Next base: position 261,893 of record JAJTUV010002599.1, on the reverse strand, counting down.
ATATGTATTAAACAGATAATATGTCATTATTTTAACCACATAATTTTAGAAATTTTTATTCCTTTGCTTTAGTTAATTTCAGCATAATATAATTTTCATTCACCAATGTGAACAATTGAATACCTTAATAAATTCAATTTCAAAAAGTAAAAAATCCTGGGAAATCTTCTATATCAATAATAACATTAACTACATGCCTAGGCCATGTTGGAGAACTGAGAATGTAGACCATTTTACACATTACCATTATCTATGACCATATCAATTTAACAGAAAAATCTTTGTGGTTCTGAATTTATGTTAGAATTTGCACCAGATGAGCAAAAATCTGTTGCTTGCCGAGAGAAAGGAATACTGGGACAAAGACTGGTTCAAAGTAATTTTTCAACTACTGGACTTTTTATCAGAATTACCCAGGTAATGGCTCAGCAGGGACTTTTACTTCCCAGAGGCAAAAGAGATAATCAACAATCTTCCTCAGTTAAGTGCATACAAGAGGAGGAAAGAGATGCATTGAAATGGTGAACCAGGTAGAAGAATGGCTTAGCAATTAAGAGTATATATTGTTCTTGCAGAGGACCAGAATTTAGTTCCCAAGACCTACCTTTGGTCACTCACAATCTCCTGTGATTTCATAGTCATAAAGTTTCCAATGTCTTTTTCTGATCTCTGATGGTACTATGCTCACAGTTAAAAGTGCAAATTTGGACAAGATACCACCACCCCCTTTCTCCGTCTCTCTCCAGATATATATAATTTTAAAAAGGAAAAGATAAATTGTTTTCTGAAGTATTATTTAGTATGATATACATGTAACAAAAATGACAATTCCAGCATCTATTTTGACTCCTACCAATGGTATAGTGGCTTTTATTAAAATTTAAAAGTGTTCTGAAAAGCCAGGTCCATCATAAAGACAAATTTCAAAACTCAACATGAAATGGCTTGATTTGGCTAGTCACTCAAGGTTAGTATAGCTTTGGTATAAATGCAATTTATTGCCTCCGAGTTTCATATTATACTACAATTCATTTAATGAAATATTGTCAGGACAATATAGGTTCTTGAGAAGGTCATCAGGATTGATCCTTACTCTCTTCTTCCCTAGAAATTATTCGTTGCTCATATAACTCCTTATGTTTTCTAACTTTGATATGATTTATTGTAAATACCCATGAGTGTCATGTGCTTTCACCTTACCTCCTGGGTGTAGGAGGAGCTAAGGTGGGAGGAATAAGGTGAAAAAGGGGTAAAGGAACAGGAGGAGCTAGGGAAAGCAGAGAGGTAGGAGGATGAAGAACCACACAGGTATGGAATGTAGTACTGGGTAACAACTTATATTTAGGTTTATATTTAGGTTAGTTTATTGGGAAACACTTCTAATTGTATGGGCATATTGTTATTGAACATTACCAAACATATAAAGCCTTTAATTAATCTTTAAACATTAGAGTTTCTTCATACTGGGTACTGAGTAGATGGCAGGATGATCTGGACAATGCCTAGGCTTGCAGAGACAGCATGGAAGATTGGAAGAGCCATTTCCTATTCTGTCATCTCATGGGTGGTAGGGTTGGTGTTTCTGGCTGGCCATTTCTAGCTTTGGTGCACATGTGGCCTCTGGCCACGGAACATGGCAGATGAACTAGGCAGAGCTGCAACAACTGAGATAGCCAGCTTGACCAGCAGCTGTTCTAAATAATTACTGCAACACCTGGGAGAGAATGTTTCAATCCAGAAAAAAAAATAATTTTACAACACAAAGCTAGATTTTTAAAAACTTAACTCAAAGTATCTTTTTTTTTTATCATGCTTGCTATTAATCTCTATTTTGTTTTTTTTTCCTTTATTTTAATTTTACTTTTTTTGCTTATTCACTTTATAACCCGTCCCAGTCACCCCCTCCCACAATCCTTCCCCATCTCTTGTTTTCTGAGTACCCCCTCCTCCTGTATCCCCCACCCTGCCACTTTAAGTCTCTGAGAGGATAGGTGCTTCCTCTCCCATTTAGGCCAGATGAGGCACCCAGCTAGAAGACCATTATTTAGATAGATAAATAGGACCACTAAGAACTTTGTAAACCAGTGTTGGAACATGGCAAATTAGAAGGTCAAATAAAGTGGAATATGATCAAATAATTTAATAGATTTTCTTAAAAATGTAATTAAACCCTTTATTTTTTGATTTTATACTTAGGTATTTATAATGTATATATGCACGACCTAGAAAAGAAAAATCTGGCTAGGAATATTATAAATCTATGGTTTCTTCTTCCATGATATCCTGTGCTTACTTGATTCTCTACAAACAAAAGGCCATCAATAGATTTGCCTTCTTCAATAGCATCCAGAATTTTGAATAAAATAAATTGCTTTCATTTAACTTTAGCAGTCTGAGGTATTGTATTATTAGGAAAAGAGAGAACTAAGGCATGCATTTACTCTAGATCTATGTTTTTCTTCCTTTTTTAGAACAATTTCTATTGAGTATCACTACAATTTTTTTTTATAGCAGAGTTGCCTAATACAGGCACATGGGTCTCCTACAAACATAGTTTTAATCATTGGACATATTTAATTTACAGAATAATTTCTAGGTTCTACAACAGTCTGTTTATGGTGAAAACAATTCACCTGATACAACAATTGAAATGTTAACTCATAACTCAGTGAAAAAAACACCTTGTAGATGACATAATGATAAGGTTGATAAAACAAGTTATGCAATAATTTTTATGTACTGAAGAAATGATTGATACACCACTGTCAATTGTCTGTCTATCATGATCTTCAATTTTACTAGGTACTATAGGTTCCCAAGTAAGCACTACCCGCTCTTGCACTTACTCTGTTTTTGTCTCTGTACTATTGTAACTAATTTTCCTTGTTGTAGAGCTATATTTTTAACTATTTTTGAGAGGAAAATATAAAGACTGCAATTGAAAGTAGGGAGTGTTTGCTCCAATGGTCATAGTTCTTTTTTTTTTATTGGAAATTTTATTTACATTTCAGATGTTCTCTCCTTACCCCATTCCCCCCCTCCCTCCCAGGAACTCACTATCCCTTCCCCCCTCCTCCTGCCTCCACTTTGGTGTTCCCCCACCCACCCTCCCCCGTACCTCACCTCCCCAGGCTGGTGGTTTAGACCCTAGGGGCTCTGGTTGGTTGGTATTGTTGCTTTCCTCATGGTGTCGAGAATCCTCTCAACTCCTTCAGCCTTTACTCTATCTTCTCCATTGGGAACCCCATGATCATAGTTCTAATAAGTATTCTGATGACTTTTTCAAGTAATATTTCTATTTCTCCAAATCCTACCCTTTATGTTAAGGGATTTGCAATGGAGTTCTCCATTTTTAATGTAGGAGAATTTTAGTTATATAATTAAAATTGTCTTTTGGGGTGTTGTTCTGTGATTTACTGTCTCAGAGGCTTCTGATTCATTCCCTGCTCTAGGCTCCTGGCATCCCTAGTCTCTTTGTGCATTCAGCTGATACATTTACACAATAGAATATTGCTCAGCTATTATATACAGTGATTTTATGAAATTTGTAAGCTAATGGATAGAACTAAAAAATATCATCCTGAGTGAAGTAACCCAGACACAATAGGACGAACATGTCATGTACTCATTTATAAGTGGATATTAGCCGCACAACTCAGAATAATCTTGTCTTCTTTGTAGCAGTCCTTCCAGAAATTTTAAGATGTGCATTTATTTTCATTGGGTTGATAATTATTTCCATTATTATAGCAGTAGATGTCACTGACATCCAGATTAGCACGTAGTCTGATATGCTGCACTGCCAGTATTTCAAAGCTAGAGAGAAATGCAGAGTCAACTCTGTTGTTGAGAAATGGAGGAGTGCCTCTCACAAGAACTCTGTCCTTAAATGTCTTTTCCATGTCCAGGACAATCCTGGATACCTTATCTAAAATTATGATTCTATATTCAGAAAAGTAATATTCTGTCCATCTCTGTGTATCATCATATCAGGACCAGTCCTATGTATACTATCACAGATTTATGGCAACCAAAGCATTTAAGCTCAAAGGCATCATGAGAATTCACCAATTACCTTCACCATTCAATGAAATAAGAATTACAGCTATGTTGGCTAAGGTTATCTATAGTAACAGAATCAATAGACCAAACCATTAATTATTAAAATTGGAGTTGTTTGGATGGATTACAAGTTGTGGTCTGCCTAGTCCAGCAGTGAGTTTCTCCCCAGATATTGGACAAGAATACACTTGTTGTTCAATCCAGGAATCTAAATGTCTCAGCTACACAATAGTCTACACTTGAGTCCAGACGATTTGTATTCTAGCACCAGTGATTCTTCCTCAGCAGCAGAAAGAATGAACTTGGAAGTGAGACTGAAGACATGCAGTCATAATGCAAAAGTTTCCTTCTCTCATGTGGTTGTATACTACCAGAAAGTGTGGTTAAGACTGTATGTATCCTCTCAAGGTTCAGACTTAGGCTGAGTCTTCTAACCCCTTATGATTCCACCAAGAAAATACTTTACAAGTCTTCTCGGCTACTGGGGTTTGAGTTGATTCCAGGTATAGTCAAGATGACAAACGTTAGCCATCACAGTGGGCTGCACATTTAGAATTTGTTTATTGCTAGGACTGAACTGCTTCTGAGGAATACAACTCATGGTAGATTATAAATATGATCCTGGTAGGCATAGGCCATAGGTTTTCCTTTTATACTGGGGCTACTCCAGAGGTACTACACTATCCTTAGACAGGAGTAGACATGGGAACAGTTCATGTCTCCTCATGTTAAGTTTCATGAGACCAGTACTATATTCCAAGGAAGTCTTACATTATAATCCTATTATATTAGTTATATTAGTTGTTGCACAATTATAAAATATAAAGAGATGGAATTGAGATGGTTAAAGAAACATTCTTCCTACATGAGTTGGTTCTAAGACCCAACTACCTAACTGGTAGAAAATTTTCCAACTGATGTTATTGGGAAAATTACTCCTTCTGTGAGCCTGGGGCAATTTCAGGTTTACTATATGTTTTATCTCAGGACAGTAAGTATGACAATGAATTTTGAGATAATTTCTTATAATAATATTCATCAAATATTATGTGCTGAGTAGAATGTTATCAACTCTTGCAGATTTTTATTTGCAGAGGGAGGAGGGGAGAGAGGGATTCTGGAGGGGAAACCAGAAAGGAATCCATGGAGTATCACTGGCTGAACAAATTTCTTGCACCTCTGCAAGACACATCACAAGAGCTCCCAGGGACTAAACCCCTTCAGCTCTGAATTTCTTTAGACAGGAGCCATTCTCAGTTAAGAATTTGAAGTAGCACCATCTCCCAACCAGCGTCCTTGCCTAACCTCTGGATTTGGGTTCTAAAGGTTCTCCCTCCACATTGTTGGGCATTTCAGCTAATCTTATCCCTGTTGGATTCTGTGAGTTTTCCTGTTGCTTTCCTAGCATCTGAAACTTGCTTGTGGCTGCTTCTAATTCCAAATTCTCCATTGCTACACACCTCTATTCAAATTCTTGACCCTCTGTATATCATCCCAATCTCCTCTCATACCTGATCCTGACCCCCTTTTACTCCTCCCCCTCCATTCTTCCTACCAAGTCCCTCCCATCTTCTACCTCCAATGAGTATTTTGTTTCCCCTTCTAAGAAGGACTGAAACATCCAGATTTTGGTGTTCCTTCCTCTTGAGCTTTATATTGTCTGTGAATTGTATCTTGGGTATTCCAAGCTTTTGGGCTAATATCCACTTATCAGTAAGTTCATACCATGTGTGTTCTTTTGTGACTGGGTTACCACACACAGGATGATATTTTCTAGTTCCATCCATTTGACTAAGAATTTCATTAAGTCATTATTTTTAATAGCTGAGTAGTACTCCATTGTGTCAATGTACCACATTTTCTATATCTGTTCCTTTCTTGAAGGACATCTTAGTTCTTTCCAGCTTCAGGCATTTATATATAAGGCTGCTATGAACTTAGTGTAGCATGTGTCCTTGTTATATGTTTGAGCATGTTTTGGGCATATGCCCAGGAGTGGTACAGCTGGGTCCTCAGGTAGTACTATGTCCAATTTTCTGAGGAACTGCCAGACTTATTTCCAGAGTGGTTATACTAGTTTATAATCCCACCAACAATGGAGAATTCTTACTCTTTCTCCACATCATTGCCAGCATCTACTGTTACTTGAGTTTTTAATCTTAGTCATTCTGACTGATGTGAGGTGGAATCTCAGGGTTGTTTTGATTTGCATTTCTTGATGACTAAGGATGTTGAACATTTCTTTAGGTGCTTCTTGGCCATTAGAGATTCCTCTCTAAAACTGGCATTGTTGTCTCTCAGTGATTTTCTTTGTCTCTTGTGCTTTATATATGTGAACAGTTCATTATTTTTCAATTTAATTTATGGTCTAATATTTGTTTTATAATCTAACTCTTCTTACTTTTATATTTTATGTATAACTTTGGAAATCAGCCTTTGAAAATGAAGGTTCCATATATCAGAATATTTTAATTTATTCTATTTACTTTGATGATATTTTTGATGCTATAGAATGTTAGGTTTCATTAAACATGGAAGTGTTTAGTCATTATAGCTTCAGATATCTTTCTGTGTTCCATCCTGTTTTTCTGGAGGAATTTATTTGTTTCACATGTATTCTAACTTCCTAATTTTTCTTTGTTCTTTTTCTCTGTCTTCTGATCAGGTAATTACACTTGAAATAATTTCTTTTGTCTGTCCATACAGATTTTTAAAGTATATGATGATTAAATGTCTATTATTGTACTTTTTAACATGACATTTCCTGTCTCACATAATGTGTCATGGTTTATATTTTCAGTATTTGAATTACTATTTATTTAATGAAGTACTAGACTCAAAGTCATTATGTGTCAAATTGAAGAATTGATACAGAAAATGTAGTTCATTTACACAATGGAATACTACTCAGCTATTTAAAACAAGGACAGAGATATACCCTTTCCCCGGTTTCTGAAATACTCTAGTTAGAGGCCTATGCAACCATACATTATTTCAAAAAGACTTAATTTTTTTTTATTTTTGTTGTTGATGTTATTGTGGAAGTCTAATCTCAAGAGTTTTCACTTCTAGTTTTAAAGGTTGTTAACTATTCAACAAGTTTGTTGTTTAGGTATAGCAGGTTATTTGTACTGTGAACTGTGCTTGGGTTGGCAAGGATGTGGAGGAAGGGGAACACTCCTCCATTGCTGGTGGAGTAAAAATGTGTACAACCACTCTGGAAATCAATCTTACAGTTTCTCAAAAATCTGAATAATTCTAACTTAATATCCAGATATACCACTGTTGGACTTATACTCAAAAGATGCTTTACCAAACCACTAGAATACGTGCTCCTCTCTGCTCATGGCAATTTTATTTGTAATAGCCAGAAACTGAAAACAACCTACATATCCCTCAACTGAACAATGGATACAGTGAATGTGGTTAATTTTCACAATGGTACTTTGTTCAGTTCTTAAAAACAAAGACATCATGGAATCTAGAGGCAAATGAATGGAACTAGAAAATATTTTTTTTTTTTTTTTTTTTTTTGGTTTTTCGAGACAGGGTTTCTCTGTGTAGCTCGAGCTGTCCTGGAACTCACTCTGTAGACCAGGCTGGCCTCGAACTCAGAAATCCTCCTGTCTCTGCCTCCCAAGTGCTGGGATTAAAGGAGTGCGCCACCACCGCCCGGCGGAACTAGAAAATATTATCCTAAGTGAGTTAACCAAGACTCGAAAGGACACACATGGTATGTATATCCTTACATGTGGATACTTGCCATAAATTAAAAGTACCCATGCTAAACTCCACAGACTCAAAGAATCTACACAAGAAGAAAGGCCTGAGAAATGGTGATTGAATCTCACTTACAAAGGGGAAAATAATCATAAGAGGCAGATAGAAGGAGAGAATTTGACTGGGAAGGGGATGGGAAGGTGAATGGATGAGGTTCAGAAACAGGTATAGAGAGAGAAAAGAGAAAGGGCCAGAGGACTGGGAAAATGAATGCAAATTGGAAGCTGATGGATGGGAGATGGAGGAGGTGGGGGGATATTTCTAGGATGTTCCAGAAACCAGGGATATGGCAGTTTCTCAGGAGTCTATGAGGGTGACTTTAGCTGACTCCTAGTACTGAGGTATGGAACCTCAAGAGGCCTCCTCTTATACCCAGGCAGGCCAGCCAGGGAGGAATAAGAATACCACCCCAGCCAGAGAGTATCCCACCCACATTATTTCCTCTCTATAAGAAATGCAGGAACAAAATTGGAGCAGAGTCTCAAGGAATGACCAACCAATAACTGTCCCAACTTGAGACACATTTCATAGGTAAACACCAATCTCTGGTATTATTAATGATACTCTGTTATCTGTACAGACAGGAGGCTGGGATAATTTTCCTCTGAGAGACTCAAAGCAGTAGATCACTGCAGCCCAGAGGCAGAGACCCATAGCCAAATATTGGATGATACTTGAGGGAGTCATCTGGATAATTTGGTGGAAGGATTGAGGACCCCAAAGAGAATAGGAACTCCATTAAAACACTGACAGAGTCAACTATTGTTAGGCCTCCTTGGGGCCTATCAGAGACTGAACTTCAAACCAAAGAGGTTTGGGGTGGACCTAGGTTCCAGTGCATGTGCAGCTTGGTCTTCATGTGGATTCTTTAACAACTAGAGTGGGTGATGTCCATAAAGCTTTTGTTTGCCTGTAGATACCATTACTCCAATGAGTCTTCATCTTCTGGGCACAGTGATAAAGAATGGACCTAGCCCTTTAGAAACTTGATGTGCCAGGGTTGGCGGATAACCAGGGGCCTTCCACCCTCTCAGAGGAGAACTGGAATGCAGATGGAGGGAGAGACCTGGAGGAAGTTAGGCAGTGATCAGGATGTAAAGTGAATAAGTAAATAAATTAATGGAGAAAAAAAACTATAGGACCTACTTCATATGTGTATTGTATTCATAACTCCTAAGCTTAGGTTTAGAAATCGTATGTTCAAACTTATGCCTATAATTCATAGTACCATCTTGAACCCTCTCAACTTCAATGTTCTTACTATAACAAGAAATGAAAGGTAATAAAATTAATTAACTGATCATTGTATTACATTAAGGAATTAATGTTATAAATGAATGTTATCTGCAACCTAATATGATAATATATTTTTCTTCTTGAAAATAAATGCCAAAAACTGCAATGTGTATAACTTTAATTAATAAACAGCTTTTCTCAATATAAATTATCATGTTTAATGGATAGTTTAATATGCTTAATGGATATTTTAACAATTACAAAATATTTTTCTTTAAGCAATAAGTTTAAAAATTGTTTTGCTCTTTTAAAGCCTGATTATTTTACTTTTTCGTATTAGAGCCTGATATATTTTGAGTTGTTCTTTATGACAATTTTCTTTGTAGATTAGGATCTAAGAATGACACTCTACTTAAATATGTTTACTTTCAATGTAAAAGGACTCTTTGCTTCACATGTTCATCATGCAAATATACATTTAACAGCTTTCATTTTCTCATAATTCATAACCCTAAGAAACAAAGCCATTCTTGCTTTTTTAAAAAAGTCTTAATTTTCTGGCTGAGAATTTATATTTTTTTACCTTAAAATATCTTATCCAGATTATAAGATATTTTATGTTAACTAAATTTCCAGAATTAATAATCATGTATTTACAGTGTAACAATTCATTTCTAAATGAAGGCAAATGCAATTTTAATGTTATAAAATACCGTGCTTTAAATTTTACATTCAGAACAATAATTTTGTGGTATTGACAATTCCACAAAATTAAATATGCTTCACAAACCAAAGCACATTTTCACTAATTATGATACCATTTGATATACCTTTGTGAAAATTAGGAAGGAAGATTACAGTCATTCATATGTCCTCAAGATATTGAGATGATATAAATCCTTGTTTACTGAAATTAACATGTATGGATTATATAAATGCCATACTTATGTCTGCCAGCTAGTTGAGCAACAGAAATATCTTTGGCTTGAGATGCCAAATCATTTAAGTTCAGACTCCATTTTAGAGAACCTGAGCTAAGTTTAAACTCAGGTAAACTAACAGGCTGGTACCAAGCATTAGTTTCCAAGTTGCCCACCAACAGAACCTGGGTCTAGCTCCAGTCTCCAGGTTACACTCTTAACAATACCAGTGTATTCAGGTTATTCCCCTAATAAAACTGTACCCAAGGTTACAAGCCCACCCTGGGCCTAATGATCACTAATGCAGAGGGGAGAAGTTAAGTTTAGGATATGACTCCCAGCACCAGCCAATTATGTTAAAGGCCACAGTAACTTTCCAATTAGATGCTTGCACACATACTTCCTGCTTGCTGCTTACTATAAAGTCTTGCCCTAATAGACATTCAGGGCTCCCCCACCACCCATACCATCCTGTGTGACAGTGGTGCATTGGGGTGGGGAGCTAGGTTGGATAGAATAAAGACCCTGCTGTGAGTTACATCAGATTGGCTCTTGTCTATGTTTTGGGATATCAATAATATTTCCCTGGTACTACAAGCTTCACTGATACTTTTCTTAAAATAACATACTATTTAAGGCAAAATTTGCTCTTCTTACTTACTGAACTAAAATATGATAGACTTTGATTCTGAAATTTAGTGTTATTGTTTATAAATAAATACGATGTTTTATGCAGTAAATGAAACATTTCCAATATAACAGAGGGCAAGGCAATGGACTGGTTTGAAGTCTTTGAGTTTTTACAGTTGTTGATTGTTACTTCATTACTAATTCATTAAGAAAAATAATTCAGTAGAAACAGCACTGGTATTGAGCACCTCCATAGCTTAAGTTATGAGGAAGCTCGACTAATATGAAAACCATTTTCACTACAGCTCAGTGAGTCAAAACAGAAAGCATTTAGGAGATAAAGCAAATCAATAGTTTAGAAAATAGCCTGTTGCTGCTCATCACCTAGATGCATTAATATGACTTGTGAAAGGTTGCAAATCTACCTAGTGAGCATTTTGAATTAATTTTTAAGCCTCTAGGCTTACAGAGCTTTAAAACTAAGATTTGAAAAAGGCCCTAAATACAACAAAATTAACAACATTAATTTTCTCTTTGCAAGCAGAGTTCAAAACTTTTACTCCCAGGATACTTTCACTTACTGTTAAATATATATCATCAAAATTGAGGGTATGATTTCATTTCTCAATATAACTCTTTCAAATAAGATTGATACCTTCAATAATTTAATGTTATTTTCAAGAAAATATTAACTTTACCATATTTTAATTCCCAGTTTGAGGCAGTTTTTATTTCAATTTGTAATTAATTTTGACAAGCGATATATAATCTGACTCACACTACTGTAATGCACTATGCCATTTCTAAAGTTCTTATTTTATCTATTAAAACTTAGTACATGAATAATAAAGGACTAAATCTCAATTTACATATTTAGTTGAATGTAATCTGTAGTTTCACAATTAAATAATTTTTAAATTTTAATTAATTTATTTGTTTACTTTATATCTAGATTACAGCTTCCCCTCCCTACTCTTCTTTCAGTCTCTCATGCTTTCCTTTCCTCTCCCCATCCTCTTGTCATCCCTTTTTCCTCAGAATAGGAAAGGCCTCCCAATGGGTATCAACCCACCTTGGCAGATTAAGTTGCTGTAGGACTAGGTGCATCTTCTCCTATTGAGGCTAGACAAGGCAGCTAACTTATGGGGAAAAAAAATCCAAAGATAAGCAACAGATGTATACCCTACTCCTACTATTAGGAATTCCACATGAAGACTGAGATCTATAACTGTTCCATATGTGCCAAGGGCCTAGATCTATCCCATGCATGCTCTCTGTTTTATGGTTCAGTGTCTGTTGGTCCCTATGAGCCAAGATTAGTTGATTCTGCATGTTTTCTTGTGGTATTCCTTACCTCATTGGCTCCTTAAATCCTCCAATTCCCTCTTTCATAGGATTCTCCAAACACTACCTAAGGTTTGGCTGTGGGCTTCTGCATTTGTTTTCATGATTGCTAAGTAAATCCCCTTGAATGACAGTTATGCTAGGCATCTGTCAGTAAGAATAGCGGAATATCATTAATAGTGTCAGGGGTGGGCTAAAATTCATGACATGGATCAAAAGCTGGGCCAGTCATTGCTTGGCATTTTCTCGAATTCTGCTCCATTGTTTCTACTGAACATAGTGTAGACAGGAAAAATTGTGGGTTAAGGTTTTCTGGCTGGGTTGGTGTGTCAGTCTCTTCATTGGGACCCTATTCTTGTCACAGAAGATGCATGCTGACAGGAGCTTGATATAGCTGTCTCCAGAGAGGCTCTGAAAAAGCCTGACAAATACAGACGTGGATGCTCTCTGCATATGGTTATTGGACTGAGCACAGAATCCCCAATGGGGTCCCCAATGGGGTCCCCAATGGGGTCCCCAATGGGGGAGTTATAGAAAGGACTGAAGGAGCTGAAGGGGTTTGAAACTCATAGGAAGAACAATAATGTCAACCAACCAGACTGCCCAGAGCTCACTGGGACTATTCCACAAACCAAGGAGTACTCATGGAGGGACCCAGGGCTCTAACTGCATATGGAGGAGAGGATGGACTTGTTGGGGATCAGTGGGCAGAGAGGCCCTTTTTCCTGTGAAGGCTCAATGCCCCAGTGTACGGCAATTCAAGGGCAGGGAGACAGGAGTGAGTTGGTGGGTGAACACCTTCATAGAAACAAGGGAGGAGAATGGAATATAGGCTTTGCAGGGGGCCGGGATCAGGAAAGAGGATAACATTTCAATTGTAAATAAATAAAATATTCAATAAAAATGTATCTCACTTTAATATAGTATATAGCAGCATTGATTTTTTTTTCCAAAATATCTGCATTAGGTAATAGAAAAAAATTTAAGGATATCTGAAAGAAAATGCACTTAAACTTAATTTATGTGAAAATATATTTATCATTAGGCCAAATTTTTGAAACTTGTATAAGATTGTTTTAAAAATAGCATAAAATGAATGTTCACAGCATAATGTAAGCACTGTTGAGGTTGAGAAAGAAGAAGTATGAACTATATAGCAAAAACAAACAAAACCAAAAACTAAAAGCAAAACAATAATAAAACAGAAAAACATGCAATAAATCCATCAAGGAACAGTGGGGGAAACAGTGGAATAGGATATATAAGACAGAATTTTATTTGTGACATAAAATTACTCTGATACCTAGAATATATAATTTTTATAATTACCCCTCTTCAGCATTCTTATCATTATAACTTGACCAAAACCAACTCTTAGTATTTATTTGACATCTAAACATTATATTTCATAAGCTTACTTTCCTTGAAATGTTGATGTTTATGAATTTCATAAGTTTCTGTGGTTTTTCTCCCAGTGTTTATTTGGCTAATCCTCCCTTCCAACCTCAAGATTGAATTCAAAATGATACTTTTTTGTAGTGATAACCTGCTATTTAATTCTTCAAATAATTTTGATATAATCAACCTTGTAACATCAAAACAAGATAGGAAGTAGAGCGATACAAGTAAAATTGAAGATGAAATCTGTAGTAAAATTAATATTCTGGTATCTGATTCCTAGTGAAGTCAAACACATTGAGACTGATACTTGTAATGCAGACAGGCTGAAAATACTTCAGGCTTAGAGATTTCTTAACTTTCTCTAAAAGTTGCACAAAGGCATTCATTATACAGTTATGATGATATACTTGGGACTAATTAAAGACTACATTTTCTGCAAAACTAAAAAGTTTTGAGTAAGCACTACCCACAGACAGACACAGACACAGACACAGACACACACACACACACACACACACACACATATATATATATATGAAAGCAAATCCAGTGACAGTTCTTTTTGTTTTTAAGATCCATTTATGTTTTTTGAAAATGTGCACTAAATTGAAGAAAAAAGTACCTTATTAATATATTTTGTTAGAAATATAATACCACATTCCTCCAGATGCACAGTGGAAATTTAAATACTTTTAGAAACTACTCATGGACATAAAACATTCCGGTCCAATTAATGTAGAATATCTGTAGTTAATATATCTAAAATTTTTGATGTTTACCATATATTACTGACAAGCAGTGAATGTTGAGGAAGATTATTACAATAGCTATTCTTGGTTGTCAAATTGACTACATCTATAATTCAATAAAACCCAAGTTTCTGCATACACAAGTAAGAAACGTTTCTTGATTAGATCATATGAATTAGGAAGACCAACCTTAAATGTGGGAAATACTTTTGGTGACAACTTATAGGAAGAACATTGGAGAAAGAAGCTTCTATTGTTTACCCACTTACTCTCATTTGTTGGAGTATAATATGTGAAGGTATGTTTCAGTATACTCAGTTGTTAATTCTGTACTAACAGATAACTAATGTCTGGCAAAATCTTTGTATTATTTCTATAGCCCATTGAACAACCAAACCCCACTGTCTCTCGGAATGAAGGGGTTATGTTAAGCTCCCTTCTGCTCTCTGCGATAAAGCCATCTTTTGGGGAACCTTAGAAAATTGGGATATTAGCCATGTCCTGGAGTACTGGTTGTTTCATTTGCTGTCCAAGCTCTGTGTGATAGGACAGTGTTGGGCTTAACTGAAGTCCTGGCTGAAGCAGTCTGTGAGGTTGGACCATCTGACACCAGCTGCTAGGAAGTTGTCGTGAACACAATCATTGAGGAAACAGCAACTGAGGGCAGTTTGTGAGGCTGGATCACCTGGGCTATGTACTTTGTCTTCATTTGTGTTTGATCCTTTTATTCTGAAAACACAGAAATATTTAAAGGTAATATCATAGGTATATTTCTGCATTAATACATGTAGGGAATGCACAGTATGAACAAATTAACTAACGATGATTCTCTGCTGTATATTTTTACAGATAAAAGCCATCGGTTAATTTTTATAAGTATTTTTGTACTACACAACCAAAATGTATTGATTCCACATCCATGTCATGTAAACTCATGGAATGCAGTAATAAGTCAAGAGGACTAGGTAGCTAACACAATTTACTGGCTTCTGCAGTCATTTATATCTCCTGAGTTGTTCCATTGCATAAGAATTGGATTGTGTCACATGTTTTCTTGTAACTCCATGTCTAGAACCAAGATATTTTTAATTTTTTTTTTTACATATAATGTATTCTCAAACTTTAAAGATAGCATGTTTTTATTCAGATGAATTTTTCAGATATTAGTTGATTATTTTAATGGTAAACATAAAATTGAGTGGGATATAAATCTTGTCTTCAAAGATTCAATTATATAGATGAAACAGGTATATAATGTATAGAAAAGGTAAAATAACAAGAATTTCCATGCAAAGAGATCTCTTTCCATGCAAAGAGATTACTATGACTAGAGTCTTCTGATAGACGAGGCCACATCCTTTCCTCAGTCCTATAAAATAGTTGCTTTTTTATTAGAAAATAGAAAAGGGTGATAACTTTTTGTTCTTGGGACAATTGCAATTTTAAAAGCAGATGTCAAAGTACAGATAATTGACAAGAAAGTGTTATAAATATGCAGACAGTGTATAATTTTACATATTTTTATTGTATTTTTAAATTTTTATTGAATATTTTATTTATACTTCAGATGTAAATAACAATGAATTAAAAACAATGAATTCAAGAAATTCTTAGGTAAATGAATGGAGCTAGAAAATATCATCCTGAGTGAGGTAACTCAATCACAAAAGGACACACATGGTATGCACTCACTGATAATTAGATATGAGCCCAAAACCTCACAATATCCAAGATATAATTCACAGACCAATTGAAGCTCATGAACAAGGAAGACCAAAGTGTGGGTGTTTTGGCCCTTCTAAGAAGGGGTAACTAAATACTCATGAGAGCAAATATGGAGCCAAAGCATGGGACAGAAACTGAAGGAGGGGCTGTCCAGAGACTGCTCTACCTGGGTATCCATCACATGTGCAGTCACCAAAGCTAGTCACTGATGTGGATGCCAGGAAGTGCATGCTGACAGGAGCCTGATATAGCTGTCTCCTTAGAGGTCTGCCAGAATCTTAAATATACAGAGGCGGATGCTCACAGCTGACCATTGAACTGATCATAGTGTTCCCAATGGAGGAGAGAGAGAGAAGACTGAAGGAACTGAAAGGGTTTTCAACCCCATGAGAAGAGCAACAATACCAACCAACCAGAGATCCCAGGGTCTAAACCACCAGCCTGGAGCACATAGGGAGGGACTCATGGCTCCAGCTGTATATGTAGGGGAGGATGACAGTGTCAGGCATAGATGGGTGAGAAAGTCCTTGGTCCAGTGAAGGCTGGATGCCCCAATGTGGGGGAAATTGTGGGTAGGGAGGTGTTAGTGGGAGGGTGGGTAGGGGCATATCCTCATAGAAGCAGGAGGAAGGGAGATGGGATAGGGGGTTCATGGGTGGCGGGGAAAGGGGATTACATCTAAAATGGAACCACAATTTTTAACAGGTATTTTCTGGTCAAATTTAATCTTAATTAGCTTTGAAGGAATCCACAGATGTTTTCTTCCTGTTGAAACAAGAATATACCATTTTCCCCAACAGAACATATTTATTAACTTCCTTTCTGATGTTAACACATCCTTAAAGTATGTAATAAAATGTCTTAATTCAGCAATAGATTTTCTGTAAACTATCTTATAGCATATATAATTATTAAGATTTCCTATATGTAGTTTTTCAAAAGCAACTTGTAATCCACAACAAGAAAACTTTTTAGTACATCAAACAGTTTTCTAATGTATCTTAAACTGAATTAGCCAGTAAGAGATTATTCATATAAAGAATGGCTTTGAAAATTTAAACATTTCAGTATTGACCTTGAAAAATTTAACAGCATTAACTTGGTATTTTTGTCTGAATTGTGTTTTGTTCCGTACTAGAAATTTAGATCACCCTGATTTCTTTCTCCTCTGAAATCACCGTTGATGAATAAGTCCGACTATTAGGAAACAACAACAACAACATCAACATCAGCATCAACAATGTCAAGCAAAACACTTCCAATAAAGGGACTCTTAATGCCAAGTTACTGAATCTATTAAGGAAAAACAATATTGAAACAAAAATTAAGTAAAGAAATAAAAATAATGTCTAAGTTCTGGTTTTAATGTCTAAGTTGTGTTATCTCATGTTATAGCAGAAAAGCCCTGCCTTTCTTTTCTTTGATTTCTTAAGTTTTTAAATACATGTGTTGGAGCTCTGTGCTGGTAGGGTCTTAGCCGAAAGAACTGACAGACATACTGAAGTCAAAGAGCTCTGAGTTGCAATTTATTTATTTATTTAAAATTTTATATTGGGAAGAGACTTTTTCTATAAAACTAACTTTCATTCACCAGATATGATTATTATCTTGTAGGCTTACTGCTAAATAAGCTCACAATTTCTAACTATTTCATAACTCTGGCTGGCTGGTTCAACTCAGCTATTCAAGCTTAAAATTGTCTCTAACTTGATTGACTCAATCTGGCTTCTCTTAGCTTTTTATTGAATTGTTCTGCTTGAAAAAACTGCCTCTCAATTTCACAAACTGAACTGTATTGACTGCCCTGAATGCAGAAATAGAATGGAACTGATTGAGAGTTCAAGAACTCGATAAAACTCAACTCCATTCAACTGAATTGCACCAAACTGCACTGAACTGAACTCTACTATATTGCCTGAACTCAAGTTAACTGCCAGCGACCTCATTCTCTCTCCATGCACTGGTCTTAAGTATACTCTATTTCCTGTACATTCTCTTGAGAGTTGGTTGTACCATATCTTTTACTCATTCTGTCAAATCTTTTTCTGATTCATCACTTTGTTTGCTGCTCAATTGGATGCTACTTTCACATATGGCTACTTCCTTCTAAAAACTAATTTTACCTCCATTGTTAGGTATCAGAGGTGGTATATACTAACAGTGTATCTGTATTCCAGTAAGATCATACTGTAAGCCAGAGCATGTTTGCATTCTAGCCAGACTATATGTTTGGATATAATCCATTACCAGAGCAGCCATGTTGCTGAATTATAATTCCTGTACAGTTTTTTCTTTTGTACTTGTAATTTAGCTTTCCATCTCTTAGTCCTCTATCTTGAAAAGTCTGTTTTATTTTCATCTTTCTTACAGAGGATATAGAAAATTATGATGATTAATGAACATATTCCAATTAATTGCATTTATTGCAATATATTATCCTGAACATATTGTAATAAATGCAACAAATAAAACCAAACTATACAGGATCAAATTACAGTCTTTGATTGTGTTTTATATTTTTTAACATGAAAATATTATGTTTTTAATGTTGCTTAGTCATGTATTTTTTGTAAAGTTCATTTCATTTCAAATTTAATATTTTTTCTATGACTCTATATTCATTTTCTCTCTTCAGTGTTTGTGTGTTTCTTTCTTTTTCTTTTTTTATTGTCTATGCAACCTTATGATACAATTCTACCTCTTTTTCTTAGTCTTTCCTTCCTTTGGAGACTTCAGTTTATTATTTTCACACTTATCATTTTATTTATAAGACTGTCAATATTCAGTTTCCTTTTGTACTTTAGCACCTAAACACATTTGAAAACACTTCTATTTATTTCTCTATTTCATGCTTTCCAACTTATATATTTATCTCTGCATATTTATCTCTGAAATTTCTCTAACTCTTTTTTCTAAAGACTGCTAGTTCCAAGCACACTTTATTGGTTCTGATGTCTTCTTAGTCATATTGTTGCTCCTGGAAGATGTTCTTTCTGTGTTATGGAAAGGATGACTCAGGCTAGCACATGAAGATAGTAGCAGGCTTTGCCACCTTGGCTCAATGTCAAGCTGAATGCTCCTGCGAGCTCAAGCCACTCCCAGTCTCATGCTTAAGTGCCCCACAGGAGGCTTTGCTGAGTTGTGGGTATCTATGTCCTTCAGGCAAAGCCTTAAAGGAGGCATGCTTCCTGTCATGACTGACCTCCATTCATAGAGTAGCTATAGCATAGTGTACCACAAGGTTTTTAGAAAACCTTCATTTCCCTGACATTTCCACAGCATCTATGCCTGGCTTTCTGAACCTCATTGGTGAGATAAATATAGCAGGACTTTCTTGGACCAACAGTGGTAAAAATAATAACATAGAGACTTTTTAATATTCTAAAGCTTAGGCCTTTTAGATCGGCAGTCTCCTAGGCAGTTATCTAGTTTAACACAAGTAATCCTGGCACTACATCCCTCCAAGTAGCTAGCTGTTGACATCCTGCCAAGTAGATAGCTCTATGTCTCTGCTGCACTGGTACAGGTATTCACCTCAAAGTCCACTGGTGAATCTCTTGTGTCTCGTTTCTTTTCCTAGACTCTCTCTCTCTCTCTCTCTCTCTCTCTCTCTCTCTCTCTCTCTGTATGTGTGTGTGTATGTGTGTGTCTCACTCTTTCTCTCTCTCTTCATCTGCCTCTGTCTCTCTCTTTATCTCTTCATCTTCCTCTGTCTCTCCCTCTTTCTCTCTCCCTGTACCTGTCTCCCTTACTTCCCCCTTCGTCCTATCTCTTCACCTCCCCCTCTCTTTTTCCCTCTCCCATGTTCTGCCGTCAACTTCCTGCCCTGCTATTGGCCATCAGAACTTAATTTCAGCCCATTAGATACAAGTCTATATTGCCTCAAGGCTAGTGAAGAAGGGCAAATATTTGCAAAATATGAAGCTCGTAAAGGGCCATAGGAATAACAATACCAAGATCTTTCCAACATTTGTTCTTTGTCAGTACAGAGTACAATTAATATTTGAATAAAAGAGACATCTTCAAACAATGTAGCCCAACACTCACTTTCACTGGTAAATTCATTCAGTCACTGGTGTTAGAGTCTACTTCCTTAAGAACATCTTTAACATCCGGTTTCTTCGACAAAATGACTATTGGATTCTTAAGAGTTTCCATCAGGGTAGTATATAAGTAATCAGGCCACTATCTGTAAGCCAATGCTACAAATCTTGCATATGTTTGGGTGTGTGTGTGTGTGTGTGTGTGTGTGTGTAATGTATTTGTGTTTGTGTGTAATTTTTCTCAAAATTGTTGAGAAATTTTACATATATTCCTTCAAAAGAGAACATTTTTAACCTTTCTTTTTTTATTTATTTAATTATTTAAATCACATCATAATTTACTTATTAACACAGGGGTTATAAACATAAAAAGGCAGGATGTGGGGAAGGGGATGACACCAGAGCATAGATGTTCAGGGGTAGTGCAGATACCGTTTAGGACAGGGTATCAGCTGGGTTCAGGGGACAAGTCACTATGACTCTGCCTATGGTTCACTTGTCTTTATCTAAGTTGGTACTGTCTGCCGAGGCTGCCTATTTATAAGATCTATGACTACTCAAGCTGGTAGATTTCCACAGAAGCTGCCTGTTTACAATAGTTTATAGCCTGCTGTTTCAGTGTTTTTCCACAGAGACCCAAGTCATTGTGTTATCATATATGTTATAGCTGTCCTTATAAGGTATTAGAAAAAACCTGGTATGTTCCCTATTTAGAAGCACAGCGTTGCTATTGCTATGATTTTATTTTCTAGAAGTCTTTTTATTACTTGTTTGTTAAGTATAAAGGAAATCACTAATTTTTATTTTATTTCTTTTCTAATAAGAATATTACATCCTTCTTTATTGGAAACTAATTTTATCTTAAAGATAAAATCAACTTTCTCCCATAAAAATAAAGTATTTTACTTTATTTAAGGAGTGAAACCAAATGCAAACTAAATCTTTTCTACACAACAGTTTATCCTGAAAAATTCCTTTCCTCCCATCAGATTCATGGGTTTAAAATATACTAGGAGAATATGGATCACCAAATCAACTAAGGAGAGCTTAAATGAGCTCACAGATAGTGAAGCAGAGCTTACAGAGGGTGAAGCAGCAAGCATGCAACCTGTATGGGTCTGCCCAGGCCTTCTGCATATATGTTATGGATGCTAGCTTGCTGTTCTTATGAGAATCCTAACAGATAACAGAGGGAGTCAATGTAACACTGATTCTTTTGCTTGCTCTTGAGATTCGTTTCCTTCTTTTTGGTTGTTTTATCAAGACTTGATGTGAAGGCTCTTGCTTCTTCTTATTGCATTTTACTTTGTCTTATTTTGCTGTTGTCTCTTGGAGACCTGTTTTTTACTGAAAAGGAAATGGAGGGGGAGTAGATCAGTGGGAGAGAGTAGGTTGGGGGTTTATGAGAACTGGAGTGAGGAGAAACTGGTTGGCACTTGTCTTAGTTAGGGTTTAATGCTGTGAACTGACTCCATGTTCAAGGCAACTCTTATAAGGACAACATCTAATTGGGGCTACCTTACAGGTTTTTTGATGAGGCTGTTTTGATAGATAATAAATATAATATAAATTAGACTCAAAACACTTAATTGGAAACAGGTATTGAAATGGTTATTGACCTTTCAAATAACTCCAAACTTCTGTTGTTAATAACATGAAATTTGACAAGATTGTTCTTTTCCAGAGAAAAATATTGAGATTTTATAGTCTTAATTTCATAATTACTGAAACATAAAATTCAGAAGAGTGGAGCATATGTTTCTTCAAATTGAAATAATTTCCTTCAATAACTACACAGTCAAGTTAGATGGTGAAATTCTATATTAGGCTAATTTATTATTTAAACAATTAGTATAGTTAGCTTGTAGTTTTTAAAAGTTATTTATATGGGAATATTTGTCTCAGTCTGTTAGAAAAAGATTAATCAAAACTGCATTTATGGGTTCAGCATCATGTCTAAGCATTTAGACAATTGACTCATAAAATACAGTAACAAAACCTATTCTATGAGTTCTTTATTTAAAAAGTGATTTATATTATCAGGAAACTTTGAATAATACCTATCAAAAGTGGCAAGATATTCTAATCATCAAAGAATTCTAAGTTGACAGCAATTACTTGATGTTTATTAGTACCTTATGAACATCTACAGCTAGGTATTATGTTCAATTTGATTTTAAAATTACTAATTCTGTTGACACAATGATAATTTACATTAGTTATGAATGTCAATAATACATGAAATATTTTGCTTCTGGAAATAAGACAGATTAAGTTGAATGAAAGAGGTTATATTGAGGTTAAACAGAAATATTTGTCGTCTATAGATCACACATAGAAAACATAAAGAACATTTTCAACAGTACTTGGAATGTCTTTTCACACTGAATTTACAATGCTGATAATAGTGGTTATAGAAACTATGAAAATATATTTCAAACATGAAAAAATATTTCATATCGAATGAATATACACTATCAGATATGTATTATATTAAAGTACTAGGTACATTTTAGGCTGCTAATTTTGTTTTCTCCTTAATTACTGGATTATAGTTTCTAAATAGACTTGGTGAAATGATTTCAAGACATGTTAATTACTAAAAGAGAGGAAATTATAACTGTATTAGAAGTCTAACGCAATCATTTTCAAAAAACCTTTGATATCCCTGATGAAGAAAATTCAAATATTAACATAGGTATGACTGTTTAGTCTATTCATTTGATTAAAGTATGCCAATATGCATATATTTTGTGAATGATTGTTACATAAAAACATCTGACAAAGATCTCATTAATTTCTCATTTACTTATGTTCCAATCATATAACATCTCAGACATACAGATACCAATGCTTGATAGAGTTAACATTTCAAAAAGATGAAAAGTAACCTTTGAAACAACATCCTGTGGATGAGCCTTATATTGATAAAATAACCGCCTTACTTGTTTTCATCATTCGTATTTTTTTTCATTTACAGTTTGACAAATACCTAGAGAAAATATCCTTAGCTGTGTTCAGTTGAGTGTACTCGTATTTGGAATCAATAGTGAAATTTCAAAAGTGAGGAAATTGGGGTTAATGGTGGTTAACACAAACCTGCAATTTAGGCTTTTGAGCTCACTTCTGTGTAATTTTCTACAGAAACAAGTCTCCATGATTGCTGTTTATAGATGTCAAGAAAACATCTACCACAAATAAACACCTGGAAATGTGAATACTTCTCTTGAGTGCTCCTATCTTGGAAAATGCTCATTTTAACTTCATGAATTGTTTGAGGTTTGTGTGAAAAAAATTTACATATAAGTTTTTTGTAAATGTATTACTTTTGTTGTATTTGTATACAAATGATGAATAATCATTAATTTCCTAAGCCAAATACTAACAAGGTTATAAACTCTTTAGTTAAAACTTCAAGTGAGTATTATGATCATGGATTGCCTTTAGTTTTATAAAATGAGGGTTTTTACTTTAAATGTTATTTTAAATTAAAATTTCAAAGGTGGCATTAACATAAAATTTACAATTTTACAGATATTTTATCTGGTAGATAAAGTAATGACAGACATCTGCATGCGGTTAATCATGCTTTGACTTATAAAATAATAAAATATAGAGAGACATATCTATAAGTCATGTCTGAAATAAAATGGTCAGTTGAAATGTTTAGTTAAATGTAAGAAAAAAATTACTAATTCATGTATGGTTAAAAGTTAATTACATTCAAGGAAAATTAATTATCTGATTTTGTTACACATCACAATGTTATATACTAGAGAATACTGGGAAGAAAATAACGATGACCCAGAAAAATAAAAGGACAGAATGCTTAGAATACTACATATATATATATTGACATCCTTATTAGAAATTCAGAAGGTTTTCCTGGGAAAATTCTAATTTAAATGTTGTGAAAGATAAAGCAGATTGTAAGAATCTAAGACAATACTGTTAGTAAGTTCAGTTTGGTACAGACAGACTACTGAAAGAAAGAAATAGAAGCCAAGAAGGAACAACTAATTCAAAGTGAAATGTAGGGATTTTAAGGAAGTTCCAGATAACACAATATTTATTTCTAAGTCTCTTATTATTAGTTCCTAAATATATTTTCTGTGTTAGAAATTGTACTAATTGTTACTGGCCAGATAGTTATTAAAACAAATCAAAACAAAACAGAAAACCATAAATGAAAGTATTTTACAATATTTTTCTGTTGATTGAAAATAAATTTCTTTCTTACACATTATATTGTAATTATGGTTTTCCCTCCCTCTACCACTCCCAGTTTCTCAATACTTTGCCTCCCATTCAGATCTACTTCTTTTCTGTCTCTTATTTGAAAACAAGTAGACTTCTATAGTATAATAATAAAATAAAATATACAAATAAATTGAAAACTAACACATTAAAGTTTAACAAAACAAACAGAAGAAAAATTCTAGGAAAAGAATCTGCAGAAGAATCAGATGCAATTGTTTTACACTATAGGAATCCTATAAAAATACTAACCTGGAATTCATATTACATAAACAAAGAACCAAGTACAAAACTATGTTGGCACTGTGCATTTTCTTTCAGTCTTTCTAAGTTCATCTGTGCTTTGGTTATGTTGATTTAGAGTGCCTTGTTTGCATGGTGTCCTCCACTTTCTCTGGCTCTTACACTCTTTCTGCCTTCTTTTCTGTGAAGTTCCCTGAGCCACTAGGGGAAAAGTTTGATATAGATACCCTGTTTATAGCTAAGTGTTTCAAGTACCTTAACACTCTGCTTATGTGGCTGTGGATCTCTGTATTTATTCCTATATGCAGCAGGAGAAAGTTTTCTTGAAGATGGCTGTACAAAGGCACTAATCCTCTTCACTGGCTGGAGTGCAAAGTCACTATTTTTAATGCTAAGTTGAAAACATGATTTGTTTTTCTTAGAAATAACAATATACCTCAGACAAGGGTTTGGACGATTCAAGCTGGTATTGACCTAGAAACCTCCATTGTAAGAAGTAGCTGCGATACTATACACATTGTCAAGAGTGAAAGCATTTTGTTGTCATATCTTGCTGGAGAAGCTCTGAAAGAAAAGAAGCACTAGACTAGAAAGGTATCCCCAAGGTTTAATAGTGGAACTTTTAATTTAGGGGTAACCAACAGCTGTCTGATTAGACTCAAGGCCTGTTACATACAAGGAAAACCATGCTTGGAACTCTAGACCTAGCATCATTATTTGAATATGAATGGTTCAAAATAAGGCTCATATGTTTAAAAACATAGTTGCCATTTTTGGGACAGCTTGGGAAAGATAAGGAGGTATGTCCATGTTGAAAAAGATAGGTCACAGAGTACAGGTTTTGAGGTATTAGAAAGTCTTCTTTCAAACCAAAATCTCTCTCAGCTTCTTGCTTGTAGCTTGAGATGTGAGTTCTCAGCTGTTCTTGCTACCATGTCTTACTCTTCCATCATGGACTAGAAACTTCTGCAATGATAAGCTTATGTGTATGTTTTTTTAAGAAGCTACCTTGACACTGTGTTATATCACCGAAATAGAAATGTAACTAATACAGAATTTGGTATTAAAAGCTTTGAGAGCTACTGTTTTGATGGGCCTAACCATATTGCTATTTGAAGGAATCTGGATGATTTGGAACTAGAAAACTCATTGAACACTGTAAGCAGAGTTTCAGGCACATTAAATGAGGAGTATGGAACATAGTGTAGGGACTAATGTGGACAATGATAGACTAGATCAAGATATTTCAAAGGGGAACATATTACGAGCCATATTAGTGTTTTTTTATGATATTTTAACAAAGAATATGGCTTTGTTATGCTCCATTCAAAAAATTTGTCTGAGACTAAATTTAGAAGTAATAGACTAATTCTTCGACAAATAATTCAAGAAAGTCTAAATTGACTAGCTTATATGGTTATTAGTAATCACTCTTGCACTTCTATGATGAAAACAGTCAATGGTAGAGAAAAAATGCAAAATGTACAGTTTGAAAAAAAAGCAACACATAAGATTTGCGTAGAAAAAAAATAAGGCATAATATATCTGCAATGGAATAAAGGGAAAGTGTGCCATTGGTACAAATCCTCACCTAACTAAGCTTCAAAATTGCAAAGGAAAAAGGCCTAAGAAAGTTTTGAAACAGTAACAACTAATTAAACTACTAAATAGGATAGAATTTAAACAGCTGGAAGTATAATTAAAAGGGGAAGAGTTCACCCAAAGTTGATAACCAGACTTTGTCAGTGTTTTCCTCATGATGCTGGTTCTTGAATTACAAAGGACGTGTGAGTAAAGTCATGGAATTCTATTCTGTTGTTATGGATAGCCACTGAGGTAAAGAGTGTAACAAAGGAGTCCCTGCAGGAAGTCTCTGAGATGTCATTGTGTGAACCTGAGAATATAAAGGCAAGATTTCATTGGAGATCCCAAGATACTGGAAATTCCAGGGACATGAGACATACACCAACCTGAAGTGCAAACAGGGTGTAGATGAGAACAAACAGAGAAAAGTATGTTACACACAGTAAAGGTGGAAAGGAAGAGCTATAAAGGTTCACCATGAGGAAAGCAACAATCCCAACCAACCAGAGCCCCCAGGGTCTAAACCACAAGCCTGGGAGAGCTTAGGGAGGGACCCATGGCTCCAGCTATATATGCAAGGGAGCTATATATAAGTGGGAGAAGAGATCCTTGGTCCCATGAAGACTGGACGTCATGGGGGGGGATACTCGAGGTGGGGAGGTGAGGTACAGGGGAGGGTGGAAGGGGTACACCAACGTGGAGATAGGAGGAGGGGGGAAGGGATAGTGAGTTCCTGGGAGGGAGGGGGGGAAATGGGGTAAGGAGAGAACGTCTGAAATGTATAAATATTTACAATAAAAAAAAAAAAGGTTCACTGTCATAGAGCTACATAGCTTGATTTTTCCATGCTGGGATTCCAACTTGTTTTTGTCTTCACTATATTCAAATTCTTCTCCTTTGGAATGGTAATGTATATTCTGTATCATTTCATATCTGGTATATATATATATACATATATATATATATATATATATATATATATATATATATATATATATTGGTCTTACAGTGAGTGTTGTTACTATGAAAGAATATGTCAGATGTTTGATATTGGATGAGTACATTTTGCATTATGTTATGGCCATGAGCCTATTAGAGTCATGGAGTGAATATAGTAGTTTGGATAAGAATGGCCCACATAGGCTCATATGTTTGAAAAATTGATTCCAATTTGGTGCAACTTTGGGGGAACAAATCAGAAGTGTCATTGTTTTGTAGCAAGTATGTCACTTTGGATGGACTTTGAAGATTCAAAAGACTCCCACAATCTTCATACCTTATCTTCTTTCTGTTTGAGTTTCAAGATATGAGCAATTTATGCTGTCATATCATTACTCCGCTATCATAGACTCTTACCTTTTGAAATATAAGGCTAAAAAAAAATTCTTTAGTTTATAAGTTACCTTTGTCATGGTATCTGTCTTCATCAGGGTTTGTTTTCCTGCAAAAAACCATCACAATCAAGAAGCAAGTTTGGGAGGAAAGAGTTTATTCAGGTTGCACTTGTACATTGCTGTTCACCATCAAAGGAAGTCAGGACCAGAACTCACACAGGGCAGGAACTTGGAGGCAGTAGTTAATGCAGAGGCAATGGAGGTGTGCTGCTTACTGGCTTGCTTCCTCTGGCTTGCTAATCTTGCTTTCTTATAGAAACCAGGACCACCAGTCCAGGGATGGTACCATCAACAATGGGCCTTCCCACCCTTTGTTACTAACTGAGAAAATGTCTTACAGCTGGATATCATAGAAGCATTTCTTCAAGGGAGATTCCTTTCTGTGATAACTCCAACTTGTGTCAAGTTGACACACAAAACCAACCAGTATAATATCTTATCAAAGTAATAGAAAAGTCATTAATACACCTACCCAACTACAAGTTGCTGGAGAGGTCATAGATCTGAGATATGAACCTATTGTTACCAGTGTAATTTCTAACTATATTCAAAATACTAATTTAATCTTATCACTTGCCAGGGAAGGTTGTTTTTGCAAGTTATGGATACTATTGTAGAGAACCCAAACTGGTCAAATTGTAAAGAATAAGTGACTATAGAGTTTCCCACTCCAACTGAAAACATCTGTAGCACAACTTTTCCATGTATGGCCCAGGAATAATTTTAAAAGAAGAGATGAATAAGATTGTAAGAGGTAGAAAACCAGATGCCTTCTGTTTAGTAAATTGTCTTAGGCGTGACAGAGAAAAAAAAATCTATCAAAAATAAATCTCCACAACATGGAAGTCTGAGTAAGTGCCAGGGGCCAGCCCCAGCATGGTGGGAGGAGAAAAAGATGTAAGATGTTCTTTCTTCTCCTCTTTGTTGGTTCTTCTTGAGGCAGCCGAGGGGGAAGGGAATTTGAAGAGCTTCAGGGAGTAAGACTTGGTCTTCTGAGATTCAGAGTAAGACTTTGGCCTTACGAGATATTTTGGGTTGCTGTTTAATAAAATCTTACTTATTTACCTTACTAAAGTTTACTTACTATGCCACTGTAGCTGACCTGCCCTCTGGTATCCTCTGAAGCCAGAAACTGCCCTTTCTGGCACTTAACACCTTAGCCCAAAGACAGCATAGGATTAAATAAATAGCATTTGTACTCGCTCAGCAGGAGCTGCTGGGCCTCAACTTACACCTGCTAGTCTGAAGTTGCAGGAAGAAAAGGACACTTAGAGAATTTATCACAGAATTTATTGGTAAGTGTAAAAAGTTTCCTGTGAAAGCTATCTAAGTGGAAAAGTGGTAAGGCCCTAAGAGGGGAAAAGGAAAAAACTTCTAACAAAGGAAGAATTCTAATTGGAAAAATTCTAAGCATGGGAAAAGGGAAGGGAAGGAATAACAACTCCTAACGAACCTCTACATCTACAAATAGTCTATTTTACTATGACAACTATGACTACTACCTCTTTGTCTTTGTCTTCAGTACTTATATATCATTGAGAGTCCATGGTCACATATTACAAAGTTCATCACAAGTTCACAGAAAAATTCAAATCATAAATTGAAATAGAAGTTTACAGCAGATAATGTTTACATGCATAGCCATTAGGAGTAATTATCTGACTAAACATCCATCACTTGTCTAGCTCCACAGGTTAACTGAAAGTTTAAAACTGTAACTAAGTAATTAGTTAAGTTTTGCATAGATAAACCCAGGCAATATTTTGTCTTCGGTCCTAGCACCTATAATAAATCGTGAGTTCCCTTTTAGTGACCTTTGATTAATTGTTTTACTACCTCATTGGAATGTTCTCTGAGCAGGAGAAAGTCTGGTTACTATCTAAGGGCAATTAACTGATGACACTTGGGAGACTGGCAGAGTTCTCACTGCAGTTTTGACTATCAGAGGAGGAGCTTAAATAGCAGGCCTACTATAAAAGAGCTTAATAATCATTGATATAATTTTAGGAATTCTTATAGGATCATCATTAAGACTTAAGAAGACATCTATTTGTCTATATAGCATCATTATAAGACAATGCATCTTCGTGGGTCTGCAGAGATCTCCTCCAAAGGGGTGTGCTATTGCTTAGTGATTGTTATATATGTTTAATATTAATAGTAGGAAAAGCATATTAATATCAGGAATCTTTCCTAAAATAAGTCCCCCACAGCCTTGCTGGTTGAAGGGTCACTTTGTCACAGAATATATAATAATCCAAGGCAAGCATTTCAGGATGATCACCTGCTAATTATTAGCTTCTCCCATTATGGCTCCTGACAAGTAAGACTGGCATAATGACAATATCTGTTGATATTCCAATGTAGAAAGGATAAATTCTATGAGGATTCACTCTAAGATGAAGAGCTACCTGTAGACACTGGCTGCTGAGAGAAGGATAATCATTTTCATCCAAGAATAAGCATTCATATGGGGTGGAAACTCCCGAGTAGTTTTCCCTGGTCAATTATACATACATGCATTTCTGAATAGATTCAATAGATGTACATAAATACATGTGTAGAAGAATAATGAATTATTTGTGAATCTAATATAGAGGGTACATAAAAGATGTTGAAAGCAGGAGAGGTAGAAGAAAGTTAAATACAGTGTTAAGTTCTCCAAATAATAAATATATTTCAAAATAGTAAATAATAGCATGACTGAAACTTCTCTCTCTCTCTGTTTCTCTCTCTGTCTCTGTCTCTGTCTCTCTCTCTCTCTCTCTCTCTCTGTGTGTGTGTGTGTGTGTGTGTGTGTATATGTGTGTGATGTGTGGACATTATAATGTTATTAATCCAATTAATAAATATACAGCAGTGTATAAATAGTAACAATAAAACTTCTGTATCTCTAATGCAAAGTGTATACACAATATCATGATGTATTATTAAATAAAACTAGCAAATGATAGTAAAACTATCATACATTTTTATCATTTCAACAAAACCTTTAAAAATTTAATCTGTCAGAACATGAGATTCATCAAGAAAAAAATCAATATTTTCATTGCTTTCTGCTTGATAAAGTCTTTATGCATGTTTAATTTTTATTATTTTCACAGAAGTCTCATACAGTCAAACTCAAATGTAAATATTATTGTTGTAGAGAAAGACCATAGATTTCATTCAGTTTTTGTTTCCAAAGAATTTTAGAAGTCATATGTCTGAGCAGAGTCTCTTCTATCCACATGCTTATAAGTGGTTGAAATTTGCAGTTCAGTTGACCTTTTAAGGTAGCTTCCAGATTTATGAGTTCGTAAAATTCCTTAAAGCCAATTCTTTTATAGGCTTTCCTACATTGATTCTACTTTCCTTAACCAAGGATGTTTTATTTTTTTTTATTTAAAAAAAAAAAAAAAAAAAAAACTTTTGTTCATGCTTAAAGAAAAACATATCAGTGAATACTATTTTTTTGCCCAGTGATTTTAACAATTCAGAATTCTTTTCATGAATGCAGCAATGTTCAAGAGCAGTTCTTCCTAGTGTATTGATAAGATGCACAAAGCAGGCCACATGCTGCTGAAAGATACCACAGGATTGGTGGAAACATGTTTACCACTTGCAGCTCTTTCTAGAACAATTAAGACCCACTGTGGTGCTAAAACCCAACTTCACTTTTTTCCTCCCTCTGTATTGTAGTGATGTAGAGTGGGCTGCTACTATTTTAACCTGGAGAGATAAAATTCACTTGCTTTGCAAATATTTAAAAGATGGTGTTAGATATCAAGTGAATACACACTTATTCTATGATAAAGTAAGAACTCTAGACAGTTTTTTTCCTGAACCATTCTAATTTTTCCCACTTGTACTTGAGAGTTTCAGTCACATTGAGGAAATAATCCCATCTCTCTTTTTTCTAAAACTGATTTTTAAATATCTTTCTGAGGATTTAATGTAGGTTCTTCTATATACAAGTTAAGCCTCCTACCATCACCAATCACCAATATATCCAACCTTCTTTTAATATATATATACATGCATATGCATATACATACATATATTCCTTCTCCTTCAAGTACTCCATGAAATTCCCTCATTTCTGTACCCACCCAACTTCATGCTTTCTCTTTCTCAAATAATGCATGGAGTTCAGTTTGTGTGGGTTAATTTACTAACTTTACTAACTTTTACTAACTTTCTTTCATGTAGCCCCTTAACTAGGAGTAGTTTTATGCCAACATTTCTTCTTCAATGCTAGGATTTTCTGTTGCTTCTGCTTGTATTGGTCTTGTGCATGCTGTCAGTTTCTGTGCTTTCATATTTGCATCTGTTTGGTTGTGTCTGGAATA
This sequence comes from Mastomys natalensis, assembly GCA_021653895.1. Taxonomy (NCBI): domain Eukaryota; kingdom Metazoa; phylum Chordata; class Mammalia; order Rodentia; family Muridae; genus Mastomys; species Mastomys natalensis. The sequence goes on along the minus strand of JAJTUV010002599.1, from coordinate 230,194 downwards.
TATTGCTTCTAGAAATCATCTAAGAGCTCTAGGTCTTAAAACATTATGTCTCTTCTTCTTCATAGATTAGTTATGTTTGAGGGAAGAATGTGATAAAGGCATATCATTTAGCAATAATTGATCTAAAATTGATTATTCTATACATGTTGATCAATTATCAATTTCTGTGTTGTCATTCACTGCTAAAAATTTCACTGATAAGGACCAAGTAAGGCCTCGATATATGGGTATAGCAATATGTCATTTATTTTTGTATCAATTTATACCTCAGAGTCAGATATCACCATCCAAAAATTGATATACATACATTATTTAGAAGAGCCATTGTGGTTAGGTAGCTAATAAGGTACCATGTTGTGGAAGGTGATCATCCAAGACAGGGGAGATAGCATAAATATTATAAAGGGATTAAAAAGAATACTAAATTGAGTAGGTACCTCAATTTAGAGAGCTGGTTAAAAGAGAATATGGGGAAAGCCAGGTAAAGCTAAAGGCCTATTGAAAAAAAAAATCATAGGGATACCTACTACTTTAGATACTTCCTAAATATATACACCCCCAAAAGGAGTTTCTACATAGCTATAATGTGGTAAGCAATACCCTAACAACACATTATCTGCTGCAAAATTAAATGCCCAATTATCAAGAAGGGGTTCTTTCTTTAAAATTTCTTGGCCAATGATGGCCCATAGAACCTCCAACATTTATATGTATTGCCAATGTTATTGTTAGCCTCCACAATTTGATGATGATTTTCTACATCGTTTTTAATGAAGATAGTAATTGTTTAACAAAGCCATAGTATACTTATCTTTGTTCCAAGTGGGATATAGAATTTCAAATGGAAAAAAAATACTTTGCAATATTTTAGTGGCAGATAATATTCATTTATGTAGCATATATCTAATTTAAGGGAAAGAAATATTACTTTGTTAAAATTATTTATGAAATTTCTGTGGAAACATTATATTTACAAATAAAAGATACAACAATAAAATACAAACCACTAAGCAGTGAGGTTTAACACTGGAAACAGGAAGGGTAAAGGGAGAGGTGTGGAAATATTGGAAAATCAAGAGTTAAAGAAAAGGGCTAGCTCAAAGGAAGAGGATAAGAAAAGCCACACTAATGACTATGATCTCACAACCAATCTATAATTTCAAATATTTGTCTCAAATTGGAGAGCCATATATAATTAAGCTAGAAGCTCTGTTCAAACAACAAAAAGATACTGTAATTCCAGTATTTTCAATTCTTTAATGTCTTTGATAATTATAAAAATACATACAAATGCATACATAGGTTATGATGGTTTATATATGTTTGGACCAGGGAATGACACTGTTAGGAGGTGTGGTCTCATTGGAGTAGGTGTGGCCTTGTGGGTATGGGCCTTAATACCCTTGTCCTAGATGTGTGGGAGCCAGTCTTCCACTAGCAGCCTTCAAATAGAGATGTAGAACTCTCAGCTTCTCCTGCACCATGCCAGTGTAGATATCCCCATGCTCCTACCTTGATGATAATAGACTGAACTTCTGAACCTGTAAGCCATCTCCAATTAAATGTTATCCTTTAAAAGACTTGTGTTGGTCATGGTGTCTGTTCACAGCAGAAAAAACCCTAAATAAGATAGAAGATTTGTGTGTGTGTGTGTATGTGTGTGTGTATATGTGTGTGTTATGTATTTTTGTATGTCGAGTTATGGTCTCTGTCCTTAAAATCTGACTTTAACACTGCCATGAAACACAAAATGGCCCATATGTAGTACACATACGTACATAAAGACATATCATTCAAACACATATATTGTTTAAAATAAAGCAAAACTTTTGAAAATTGTCATAGTACAACAAATATATTTTTCGCATGGATATCAACCAAAGGTTACATAACAAGTTATAACAAAACTAGGCAAACCACCTCATGTCAGCACTGTATGAAGCAACCTAGTAGAAGGAAAAGCTTTCCTGGGGCAGGCAAAAGAGTTGGAAACACCTGCACTCTCACTATTAGGAGTCTCACAAAACACTAAGCTAACAAACATATTTGCAGAGGACCTAATGTAGACCAAGCAGACTTCCAGATTCATTTACTGTGAGCCTCTGTGAATCCTGCCTAGCTGATTAAAACAGCCTTGTTTTCCTGGTACTCTTGAAAATTCAGGGTCCTACAATTCTTCTTCTTCCTCTTCCATAGTATTCTCTGAGCACCAAGGGTAGGCACTAAATGGAGAGCTCCAATTTGGCCTTTCTTTGCTTAATATTTGTCTGAGGTTCTTTGCATATGTTCTCCCATAAGATAACAGAGGAATACTCTGATGATAACAAGGATATGATAGCTGACCTGTGACTGTAGTGAAATATCATTAGTAATCATTTTATTATTTTTTTTTCTCTCTTAGGCCTCTGGGCTATCCAGTCTTTAGATCCTGGTCATCCAGGCAATGTTGGGCATAGGTGCTGTTTTGTAGAGTGGGCCTCAAATTGTACAAGTCATTAGTTGGCCATTTCCACAAGATCTGTGCCTTCATTTCCCTGCAATGTATATCAGGTAAGAAGATATATTGTAGGCTTTAGGTTTTGTGGCTGGGTTGTGTCCCAGTCCCACCACTGAAATTTGCATGGTTACAGAAGGTGTTGTGTTGAGGCTCTGTATCCTCTACTACTGGGAGTCTTATTAAGGATACCCTCATAGAATCCTGGAACTTTGTACCATACTTCATCTCCAAACTGATCCCTGAATGCCCTCCAATTCCAGCCATCTCTGTTTATACTATTCTCCCTCCATTTCTTCCCACCAGCTTATTTTCTCTTTCCCACCAGCAATATTGCTCACCTCATATACATTCTCAAAATCTATTCTAATTTTCCTTCTCAGGGAGATCGTTCATAACTCTTAGAGCTCTACATGTTAATTAGCCATTCTTTCTCTGTGGGTTATATGAGGTTTATCATTTACTTAACAGCTAATATCCACCTGCAAGCAAATACATACTGAATTTGTCTTTCTTTGTCTGAAATACCTTACTGAGGATGCTTTTTGATCCTACTTTCATCCATTGCTCTGCAAATTTTAAAATGTCATTTTTAAAACATCTAATTAATTCTGCATTGTATAAATATGTCAAATTTTTATACATTCTTCAGTTGAATGATATATAGATTGTTTACGGTTTCTTGCTATTATGAATAAAGCCACTATGGACATAGTTCAGTACATGTCTTTGTGATGGTATAGAACATCCTTTGAATATATGTCCAAGAGTTGTATGCCAGGGTCTTGAGTTGAATCACTTCCAGCAGGCTCACTCTTTTATAAAGGGAAACCAAGGAGGAGTAGAACTGGGTAGGGAGGGAGAGGAGTAAAAAGTACAGAGGGAGTGGAAACTGTGATCAGTATGTATGGTATGAAAGATGAATAAAAAACAAAAAATTATAATACAATAAAATAAAATAATTTTTTACCTTACTTCATGTAGTGAGCTATAAAAAAATAAGCCATAATAGAATATTGTATAAAATGAACTTCAAGTGTGATATATAAAATACAAATGAACAGTATATTTAAATTTATATGCCCTCATCATAGTATCTTGTTATATATATATAAATATCCTAAAATCCATATGTAATCTCACAAATCCAAAACCCTCCTTTTCTCATGAATTTCAGATAAAAATTATTAATATGTAATATAAGCAACAATATATAAGTAATGCTATAATAAAGGCACAATAGCACATGATTATATTAAAATGCAGGGTGTCAAAATTTATTATCATAGCTGCTTATGATAGTTTAAATGAGAATAATCCCCATTGGCTCTTATATCTGAATGCTTGTGGTGACTTCAGGACAAGAACCTACTCAGCTGAACTTCCAAATTCTGAAAAGCGAAGTTCATTCAACAAAGAAAACCATCAAGTCAGTTATGCAAATATAATTCAATTAGGGGTTCAAGTTCCAACCTTTGTAGGCTGCAGAATTTAGTAGCTTCAAGCCTGTGGCTCTGGTTTTATCATGAAAGATAAAGGTATAAATTGGTTGTGCAATCTTCCTCAGAGGTTAAGGAAACCTAGTGAGACACGGCATATTGCAGGATAATTCCTAAGAGGCCACTGAGTAAATTAATGAAGATGAAGTCTGGATTGCTTTGGAAATCATTAAATGTTGAAGATGCCAGAGCCTAGAGATACATGCCAAAGAGAGCTACAGACAGGGTGTTAAATAAGTCCCAAAGATCAATTTGTATTGCAATTTGTAAAATTGCAAGGGAAGAACCATCTGAATCCTTCGATATCAGATATAGTGGTATAAAATTTAAATTTTGCCTTGCCAAGTTTCAGTCTTGCTTTGGTGCAGTGTTTCATCACCATGTTCCCATTCTTCCCTTTTGAAATGATAACATATATTCTATGCAATTGTATGGTGGAAGTGTGTAATTTGCCTTTTCATTTTGCTGGGAGTTGTTATTAAGAGATTGCTTAAGGTCTCAGAAGAGACTTTAGATTTTTAAGCAGTGTTGAGATTGAAAGGACTGTGGAGAGTTTTGAAGTTAGACTGAATGCATTTTACATTTTACATTTTGCATTATGCTGGGTCTACAAGTCTATGGAGACCAAGGAATAAAATGTGATGGATTGAATGAAAATGCACCCCACAGACTCATATATTTGGAAGTCTGGCTCCCAGTTGGGAGACTGTTTAGGAAGGATTAAGAAGTATGGCCTTGTTGTAATAGGTGTTTCACTAGGTGGGAGGGTTGGCCTTCAGGTTTTGAAAACTCATACTAGGCATGGTCTCCTGCCCACCCCACCCCCCTTTCTCCTCCCTGTGGATCAGGACATAAGCTCTCAGCTACAGTTCCAAGTTCATGCCTGTCTATCAGTATATTCTCCACTATGATGATCATAGACTAAACTTCTGAAAATATAATCAAGCCTAAATTAAGTGCTTCCTTTTGTATAAACAAAAGAAGTAAAGCCAGACAAACATTAAGGAAAAACTCATTTTGAACTATTTAAAAAAAATATTTTTAAGACTTTATGGTTCACCACTATTCATCTCAATAAATGTACTCAATAATCTACAATTCTTGCCCTTAGTGTTTGTGTGTGTGTACGTGTGTGTGTTTGTGTGTATAACTTCAAACAACAATGTCATAATCTGTTTCCTTCTATGTGTATAATTTCCTTTTTCTTGTTTATCCTGATGGTTATCCAGGACAAAAACAGCATTGAGCATGTGTGAGAAGCAATTTAAAGTTTCCTAATTGAACTCTGAGTCCTTTGGCTCCATCAACTTAGTTTTCTTGTTCAATCATATGCTAATTACTTTTTGTTTTCAGTTGAAATGTTTGAACATCTATATTTCTCTTTAAGTATCCTTCATTGTGATCTAAGTACACCAAGCTATACAAAAGACTAAAATTATATTCTTATGCACTCTGCTAATTTAACCATAAATGAGAGCTAGTATGCCCTACAAAAATTTTAAAATAGCTAAAGGCTGCCTTTAATGTTCTTCATAATCCATTCCCAGAAAAAAAGCAATTGCTCAAATACTATGATCACAAATAATTTACCTTAATAGTGCAAGAACTATCATGCAAGTCATTTTCTAGGATGAATGATTTTTAATACATTTTATAAAGTAAAGCAGAATTATAGAAATTGATGTATGATTCCTGTGGGAAATTTATGCCCATTTCTGGTTATATATATCTTATGAAGTAACATGGAAGAATTACAAACTGCTGAAAGATTACAGGAAGTTGAGACTATTCACACAATTCACTGACTGCTATCTTTGTGTTGTCCCTCATTATTAAGTGGCTATATTCAATATGCCCTCTGATATAAAAAGGCATCCAACCCTACTAAGCAGGCAGTGGTGATATGCACAGAATTTTACTTAAAGTTTTCATATTCAAACTTCATTGTTACATTAATAGTGTGATAAACACATTTTATGAGATAATTTGGCTTACTGAATTAGCCCATTGTCTGTCCGTCTAAACAATTATACTTAATAAAGGAGGTGAAAAGTGGGAAATTATTTTAAGGAAGTAGGAAGGTTAAAAATGTTTATGGATATAGATAGGTGGTGAGTAATTGAAAATATAATACAGTGTACTTTTTCCCAATGTTATAAATGATTGATGAGAAAAGAGCATTTAAATAGCTGTATCCAAAACAGCAGAATTTTCTTTAGAACTGTAATGTGGAATTTTAACATTGCAACATAGTACTGTTAGGTATTTCTTCTGAATTAAAACATTACCTCTTAGAGAAGAAAGAGAGACTCATAAGACTCATAAGGCTCAGAAGATGACAAGACTAATAAGTTCCTAATGATAAGCAAATATTCAAGACAAAGAAATTTTCAGAAGTGCAATTGCAAGTAGTTTCATAGTTGTAGTATTCTTGGGCCCCTTTTTATGCTGATGTTAGCTTTTTGATGATGTACCTACCTTAGTCATCTAGGCCCTTTAAAGCAACCTCAAGAACTAAGTGGAACTTGAATGGAGTATTTCTCTGTTCTGTCATTAGTACTGTCTTTATCTGGAACAAATAAACATTCACTTACTTTTCCTCACTTAATATAATGTAACACTCACTTATATAGTTAAGAAACAGGAAAATACTGGAAAAATAGTATATAACAGAGGAGATCTGGTATTTATCAGGTAAATAAAGGGTAACATATTTCTAGGAAATTAAGGCTTGGGACTAAAAAATGTTTATGTCTTTATTTGCAAAACTGAAAGAATCTCTCTGATCACAGTGAGAGACAGTCAGTAAAGGTGAATATATTAGTGAGGACCTTGAATATTAAACTAAAGTCTATGTTCTTGATGTGATAAGTCATGACACAAGTATGCTGGTATCAATATGGGTGTATTGTCCACTTATAGGCAGATAAGAATGCTCAGTACAAAGCTGGAAATACCTCATTCTGGCTGGCTACTAAGTATAAGAAATAAAATGGTATGAACAAAACACTGTGCTATGTTATTTTGTGTTTCTTATTTAGGAATAAGATCTGTCTTCATTGGGTGGCACACTATTATGAAAGAAAAGACAAAGGTTAGAACTTTGTTCCCTAAATTATGCAAAACAGATTAAAGTAATTTAAACAATTTATTAGCCTTCAAAAATTATAGTAAAAAATGCATATGTGAAGGGACTTCTCACTTGGTGAATCATGTATTTCAGTTTGCCAAAAGAATTTTTTTTTCTATTTTTTATTGGAAAATTTTTTTTACATTTCAGATGTTCTCTCCTTACCCCATTTCCCCCCTCCCTCCCAGGAACTCACTATCCCTTCCCCCCTCCTCCTGCCTCCACGTTGGTGTACCCCCTTCCACCCTCCCCTGTACTTCACCTCCCCATTAGAAGCAACCACTGGGATCAGGTAATAGTCTATTTGCATTTCTAACTAAGTGATAATTTGGAATTTATTTGGTTTGAAACTTAATATGCAACCATGCCAATATAAATTGTACCTGTTGCCTCCCAATACTGCATTTTACATAGTTTATGCTTTTCTTCATCACCTAGAAACTTAGTAAACTCAACATCTATGAAAACTAACATTTGCTGGAATACAAATTGGTCTGCTATTTATATGATATCAATAACGTTTTAAAATTTATCTTACCTCTTTAGTGTTTCAAGGATAAGTACAAATAACATTTTGTATTTATTCTTTCATTTTTTTTTTTCTGGGTTTCTTTTCAGTTACTTAATTGTGGACTCTAGAGCAAAAAAGACCATTCTTGTGATATTCTGGCAGAACAAGAGTGCTTGATTACCCTTCCACTTTTTAGTCTACCTTCACCAGACCTGCAGATCTGGAGGCATACAGGTTAGACTACCTTCCCTGACCCATCTTCCTTCCTGTTAAGATCTCTGGGGTACTATTAGCTTCTGTGAACTGATTGCTATCCCAGCCAGACATCCTTTACCCCAACACATCTCTAGCCACCTTCATCAGATCCAGAACATTATGCCATGAGTAGACCACCAAAGGCCAGCCATACCAGGATCATAGTGGTTAGGCCCCCTTCCAATATGTATCATAACAGGTATATTAAGGGACTAAAACCATTCAGATGGCTAAAGCCCCTTGAAAATCACAACCAACAAGAACCAGTGTGATATGACACCTTGAGAGCACAGCTATCCTATTACACCAAATCCTCGATATCCAAACACAACCAAAGCACAACAAAATGACTTTCAATCCAATCTTATAATGATGATAGATGCCTTTAAAGAAGAAATGAATAAATCTCTTAAAGAAAATACAGGAAAATACAACCAAACATGTAGAGGTCTTTAAAGAGGAAACAAATAAAACCAGTAAAGATATATAAGAAAATACCATTAAACAAAGGAAATAAATAGAAAATGACTTTAAGAACCTGAGGAAGTACTGGAGATGAATAAACCAGAAAAGATAAGAGAAGCAACAGATGCAAGCATCACCAAAAAATATAAGAGTTAGAAGAGAGAATTTCAGGCATCGAAGATACATAGAATTTACTGATACATCAGTCAAAGAAAATGTTAAATCTAAAATATTCCTGACTCAAAACATCTAAAAGAAACCTAGGGTAACATGAAAAGCTATAACACTAGAATAATAGGATAGAAGAAGTTGAAGAGTCTCAGCTCCAAGTCTCAGAAAATATTAAACAAAATCATAGAAGAACTCATTCCCAACCAAAAGAAAGATATGCCTATAAACATCCAAGAAACATATAGAACACCAATTACATTGGAACTGAAAAGAAAATAATCCTGCCACATAATAATCCAAATATATAATCTACAAAACACATAAAGAAACAACAACAACAAAAGAAGAAAGGGGGAAATGGCCAGGCAACATGCAAAGGGAAAACTAACAGAATTACAAATGACATCTCTATAGAGACTTCTAAAGATAGAAGGGCCTGTGCAGATATCTTATAAAGTGAAACAAAACAAAACAAATTAAAACAGAAAAAAAAAACACAATAAAACAAATGAATTAAAAGCAAAAATACAAAATCGCTGGTGCCAACCTAAACTATTATGCATAATAAAGCTCTCAATAACAATAAATTGAGAAAATTAACATATTTCAAGAAAAAATTCAAATTTATATAATATATATCCAAAATCCAGCTCTATAGAAAATACCAGAAGGAAAACTCAGTCCCAAGAAGGGTAATTTTACCCAAATAAACTCACAGTAAATAAGACATTCCATACCAGCAAAAATAAGGGAAGCACACACAAACATATATACACACTAACACCACAAACATCAAAATAACAAGAAGTAACAGTTAGTGATTTTTAACATCTCTCAACATAATGAACTCAATTCCCCCCCAAAAAGACATAAGCTTACAGAATGGATGTGAAATATAATCTCTCATTCTGTTGCAAAAAAGAAACACACAATCAGCAATAAAGATAAACATTATCTCAGAGTAAAGAATTTTTTTTCCAAGCAAACAGACCCAGAAGCAAGGTGAAGTAGCTGTCCTATCCTAATATCTAATAAAATAGACTTACAACCAAAATTAATCAAATGAGACAAGGCAGGACACTTCATACCTATCAAAGGAAACATCTACTAAAATCATATCACAATTCTGAATCTCTAGGCCCCAAACATAACAGCATTCACATTTGTAAAAGATTCATTGCTCAGTTTTAGATTACATATCAAACTCCACATAGGAAGAGTGGGAAACTTTAACACCCCACTCTCATCAACTGCAGGTCATCCAAATACAAACTAAACAGAGAGGTAATGAAGTTAACATACATTTTGAATGAATGAATACCTACAGAATATTGTACACAAACACAAAAGTATATACTTTCTTCCCTACACTTCTTGGATCCTTCTCCACAATTGTACATATAGTTGGACACAAAGCAAGCCTCAATAGATCCAGGAAAATAGAAATAACACCATGCATCTTCTCATACAACCATGAAATAAAGCTGGACTTCAACAACAACAGAAACATCAGAAAGCCTATACACTCATGGAAACTGAGCAACTCTATAATCAATGATCTCTGGGTCAGGGAAGAAATAATGAAGTTAAAACTTTCTAGAATTCAATGAAAATAAAGGCACAACATGCTCAAATTTATAGGATGAAGTGAAGGCAGTGCCAAGAGGATAGTTCATAGCACTAAGTGCCTCCTTACAGAAATTAGAAATTTATCACAGCAGCAATTTAAAAGTATACCTGGAAACTCTAGAGAAATAAGAGCAAGCATAACAAAGAAGAGTAGAAGGAAAGAAATAATCAAAGTCAGGGCTGGTAACAGTCAACTAGCAACAAAGAAAACAGTATAATTAATGAAACCAATAACTTGGTTCCTTCAGAAAACCAAGAAGATACAGAAATCCTTAGCCAAACTAACCAAAAGATAAAGAAACAGTATCCAAATATACAAAATCAGGAATGTAAAGTGGTACACAATGGCAAACAATGAGGAAATTCAAAACATCATTAGGTCTTACTTCAAAAACCTGTACTCCAAAAAATTGGAAAATTTTAATGAAATGGATGATTTTCTAGAAATATATCATTTAACAAAGTTAAATCAAGATCAGGTAAACTATGTAAACAGCCCTATAATCATGAAAGAAATAGAAACTGTCATTAAAATTCCCAACCAAAAAAAAACCAGACAAACAAAAACCCAAAAAACAAAACAACAACAGCAACAAAACACCCAGGACCAGATTGTTTTAGTACAGAATTCTACCAGATCTTCTTCTTCAAAAAAAGACCTAATTAAAATACTCCTCAAACTATTCCACAAAATTGAAACAAAAAGAATACTGCCAAATTCATTTTATGAAGCAACATTCCCCTGAAAGCTAAAGCACACAAGGACGCAACAAAGAGAACCTCAGACCGATTTCTTTTATGAACATTGATGCAAAAACACTCAATAGAATACTTATAAAATGAATCCTGGAACACATCAAAGACATCATCTACCATTGTCTAGAAGTCTTCTTTCCAGCAATTCAAGGGTGGTTCAATATATGGAAATCCACCAACCTAATCCACCATATAAACAACCTGAATGGAAAAAATTACATATGACCATTTCATTAGATATTGAAAAACTTTTGAAAAAAATCTAACACCCCTACATGTTAAAAGTATTGGAGAGATCATGGATAAAAGGCACATGCCAATACATTATAAAAGCAATATACAGTAAGTCAATAGCCAATATCAAATTAAATAGAGAGAAACTTAAAGCAGTTCCACTAAAATCAGGGACAAGATAAGACTGACTATTTTCTCCCTATTTACTAAATGTAATATTTGCAGTTCTAGCTAGAGCAATAAGACAATGAAAGGAGATCAAGGGAATACAATTTGGAAAGAAGTCATATTATTGCTATTTTCAGATGATATAATAATATACATGAGAGACCCCAAAAATTCTACCAGAGTCCTCAGTCCACTGATAAAGAATTTCAGCAAAGTGGCTGGATACAAAATTAACTAAAAAGAATTAGTTCTTTTATATAAATGATAAACAGGCTGAAAAAGAAAGTAGGAAAACAACACCATTTACAGTAGCTAAGAATAATATAAAATATCTTGGTGTAACTCTAACAAAACAAGTGAAAGTCCTATATGACAAAAACTTCATATTGCTGAAGAAAGAAATTGACACAGATATCAGAAGATGGAATAATGTCCTATGCTCATGGATCGATAGAATTAACATAGTGAAAATGGTCATCTTACCAAAAGCAATTTACAGACTCAATACAATTTCTACCAAATGTCAACACAATTCTTTACAGGCATTCACAGAACAATTCTCAATGTCAAATGGAAAAATAAAAACCCAGGATAGCTAAAACAATCATGGACAATAAAAGAACTTCTGGAGGTATCATTCCTGACTTCCACCTGTGCTACAGAGAAATAGTGATAGACTGCTACACCTAGGAATCCATACCATCTGCAGACACGAAACACAGACACTATTGTTGATCCCAAGAAGTGTTTTCTGACAGGAACCTGGTATAGCTGTCCCTTGAGGGGCACTGCCAGAGCCTGACCAATATAGATGCAGATTCACACAGCCAAACATCAGACTGAGCAGGCAAACTGCAATGGAGGATTTGGGAAAGAACTGAAGGACCTGAAGGGGTTTGCAACCCCATAGGAAGAACAAAATATCAACAAGCTAGATCCCCCAAAGCTCCTAGGGACTAAACCACAAACCAACAAGTACTCATTGAGGGACTCATGGCTCCAGCTGCACATGCAGCAGAGAATGGCCTTATCTGGCATTAATGGCAGGGGAGATCTTTGGTCCTGTGGAGGCTTGATGACCCAGCATAGGGAAATGCTAGCATGCTGAAATGAGAGTAGATGAGAAAGGGAGTACCCTCATAGAAGTGGGTGCTGGCAATGGAGGGGATAGAGGGTTTGTGGACTGGAAACTGGGAAGGAGGATAACATTTGAAATGTAAACAAATAAAATAACCAATAAAAACCCTTGTATGGTATGGTATAGGAAGAGACAGAATGATCAGTGGAAACAAATTGAAGACCCTGAAATAAGTCCTCACTCTTTTGGACACTAGACTTTTGACAAAGTGAAACAAAACCATAAAATGGAAAAAAAGAAAGCATCTTCACAAATGGTGCTGGTCTAACTGGATGATTACGTATGGAAAAATGTAAATAGATCCATATGTATCAGTCTGTATAAAATTCAAGTCCAAGTAGATCAAAGAACTCAATGTAATACTTGATACACTAAATCTAATGGAACAAATAGTGAGAAATAGCCTTGAACTCATTGCTACAGGAGTCAACTTCCTGAACATCATACCAATGTTTTAAGATCAACAATTGATCAACAGCAGCAACTGAAGTCAGGTCAGACTTGATAAGTAAAAATTTCATTTGTTAAGAGCATACATAATTCCATCTCTTCCACCACAGGCAGTTTGTGAGCCCTTTACACAAAATGTGAAGTGGCAAAAGAAAAATGATTAGTGTACACAAAATATATGACATTAACCACTTGTTTGCTGATCTTTTTCTCTGCTGAATTCATCTTTTGATGAAAGTTCATATAGGACTGTGATGGTTATTACTGGTGGTCAACTTGACTATATCTGGAATGAACTATAATCCAGACATGGAGGGCATACCTGTGATCCAGATCTTGAGGCTGGAAGACACAGGCTTCTGACCTGAATATTGACATGGGGTGACACACACTTTATTCATCTTGAGGCATAGTGACCATGAAAAGCTTAGGCTCAGGCAAGGTAATATATGACTTTAATTCTAGGAGACTGAAGCAAGCAGATTTTTGACAGAGCATGTTTGAAATACAGGTGTGGTCATGTGCATATTTAATCATTGCTATACCTTCTATTGGAGGCCTACAGAAAGACATACAAAGAAGAAAGGCTCACTCCTCTTCACATGCTTGCAATTACTTGCCAGCACATTTGTTGGAACCTACATCTTCAAGATTCCAACTTATACAGAAGTCCTGCTGAAACACCTAGCATTGTGGGACTAAGCAACTACTGGATTCTTGGACTTCTCATTCACAGCTGCTCATTAATTGCTCATTGTAGACTATAAGTAATTACAATACTTCTCCTAAATATATAGAGACATTCCACAGTTCTTTGACTCTAGGGAACCCTGTCTTATACAAGGACAGAAGTATCTTTCAGTCTTTTTTCTACTTGTAAAGATCTGTCCATATAATTCTTCCCTAAAAGTCTTTCTTGCCAACTTTCTAATCATCCTCTTTTCAAGTCCTTGAACATCCAGGAAATCTGTCAGCTACAGACTGTGAATGAGTAAATCACACATTTCTTTATTTTTACTTCTACTCAAAACATATGATCATGTGTACTGCCTGACATTATGCCCACTGGGAAGATTTAACTTCACAGTGTCTTTCACAGTTGGTCCAGAAAGAGATATCATGTCTTAGTTGGGTTTTCTACTGCTGTAAGAAACACTACAACATATTTTCTTCTCTTAGCCTAGTTCTACTCTTTATATCCAGCATTCCTTGTCAGATTCCCAGGACGCATGCACTATTAACATCCTGGGGTCTCCAGGCTTTACTTTAACAGCTTGGAGCAACTGCTGCTCTGGGCCTCTTTTATAGCAGGGCCTTAGTGCAGGCACTGCCCTGTGAAACATTTTCTAGTCACAGGAGTGCTTTTAACCACAGAGGAAGGCTCTATAATTGCTTCACTAATATATTCTTCATAACTAAAACCACTATCATGTAGATGACAATAACAAGTAAGGCTGCCTGCTTGGACTAGAGCCTGATGCCCCTGAATAATATGTGAAACAGTTTTCCTTTGTTTTCACTTTTTAGGAAAATAATTTTCCTTTAATGATGTAGGAGCTTGGCAGGTTGTAGTCTGGCCTTGAGGGCACTGTTTCCTTTATTTCAGTGTAGATTTGGCATTTTCTTAAATCTTATTTCTCTTAGCATGGACCTTTGCTTCTAAGTTAAATTTCTAGGTGCTCTTTTTTTTTCTTTCATTTATTCCTTGACATTCTTATCACCATTCCCTGTCCTGGTCTTCCCTCCCACAGTTCCTGCCTGTATTCCTGATCCTTTTCTCATCTGAGAAATTGGAACCCCCCAAAACTTCCCAACCTTGCACATCAAGTCTCTGCAGGACTAGGCACTTGTCCCACTGAGGCCAGACCAGAGAGCTGAGTTAGGGGAACATTGCTACAGAGAGGCAACAACTTTAGATATAGCCCTTGCTTCCATTGTTCAGGACTCACATGAATACTGAGCTGTACACCTGCTACAAATATGTGAGAAGGGACTCACAAACAAAGTGCCTGTGGTGGAAGAGATGGAATTATGCATGGGCTTAACAACATGCAATTTTTACTTATCAGGTCTGATCTGCTTCTAAGTGCTTGATACAACATCAGAAATGATAAAATGTGAGACATCAGGGTGACCAGCTAGAAACATGGGGGAGATTGACTACATGGGGTCACTCCCTATATGGAAAGGGCAAAACTTTGTCCATATTGGAATAAAATATCCTCTTGAAAGATTTACTTGTTCTCAGTATAATACTTCAGCCAAAACTAACATATATAGACTTATAAAATGCCTTACTCAGTATCATGTTATTCTACTCTGAATTGTTTCACAAACACACAAATATACCAGTGAACACATGCTACTGAAACACATTCATCTTATCATGTTCTACACCATCCTGAAGCAGCTGACTTGAGGTTGTAGGATGTTGAAATGGCCTTTCAAAGACACTCTTTGTACCAATTATGTGTCAGTAGCTTGGAGAGCTGAGGCAGGATTTTCCAGAAGGTAGTATAAAATTTGACACAGCTTCCAGTATATGGCATTATTTCTCTTAAAGCCAAAATTTACAGGTCGAGGAATCACAAAATAAAAATGAAATGAAAATGAGTATGACTCCAATCATTACCCCCAGCCTACCACTCAAGTCATCTATTTGGGACTATTACCCTAACCCACAAAGGTATTACCTTAGATAGAAAGAATCTGATTCAGTCTCTAACTGTTCCTTCTACAAAGGAAGAGATTTTATCATTCCTAGGAATAGCTAGTTTTTTATGTTCCTAGGTTCCTTCCTTTTCCATCCTTTCTCACCCCTTATATGAAGCAGCATTAGGATCCATCCATAAACCTCTTCTCAAACCCGTTACCAAGCCCTTTCAAAGGCTCCAACAGGCTCTCCTTAAGGCCCTAGACTTATATCTCCTTGACCTGACTCAATCTTTTTCCACTCTATATCATTTAAAAATAGTGATTTGCCCTTAGAGTCATAGGTTACCAACTGGGACTCTCTATTGCGCCTATACCATATTTGTCAAAAATCTAGGTATATTCATCCAGGGATGGACACCACGTATTACTACCTTAGCAGCTGCTGAACTTCTTATTCGAGAGTCAAAAAAACTAAACTTGGGGTCACCTATAACTGTCTTCTTTTCTCATAACCTGTCACACCTTCTAACATACAAAGGCTTACAGACTGTACCTCCCTCCTGGGTTCTTTCTCTTCAGGTAACACTAATAGAAAATGACACACTCACCTTCCAATCATGCCCACCTCAATATTTCCAATCTTCTTCCCCGACCAAATACTAACCACTCCCTATTTCACTTTTGCACTCAAACTTTGGAGGAACTATTATCTCATCCTTCACACATACAGGAGGGCACATTTCCTCAAGTCATCTATACCTGGTATACAGATTGGAGCTCCTTTCTATATGAAGGGCCCAGAACAATTGGCTATGCCATAGTGTCAGGTGCTGAGGTAGTGGAGGCACAATCCCTTCCTGCTCACACCACTAATCAACAGACTGAACTAATAGCCCTTACCTGTGTCTTTCAACTGGCACAGAGACAATCCCTCAACATCTACACCAATTCCAAATGTGCTTTCCACATCCTCTGTCCCACGCTGCTATCTGGAAGGAGCTTGGGTTACTTACCACTAAAGGGTGATCAGTAACTAATGTAAATCAAATTATGGCCATGATAAAGGCCTTCCATCTCCCCACAGCTATTGGGATTGTCCACTGCATATCTCACCAGACAGATGACTTTCTTGTCTCCAAGGTAAACAACTGAGCCAACAAGGCATTTAGAGCTGTGGACCTTAGGGGCCCTAGAATTGTCTCACCCTCCTCAGTACATCCTTACACTGTAACCCACATCCCACCCCCACCCCTGACACTCATCAAACTCTGTCCTATCGTCATCAACTTTTTCATTCTAACAGTGAAGTGTTGTCTTATTTTGTTAAGACCTAACTACAGCCTACTCCTGAGGCCTTAAGTTTCCTAAAATATATCACTGCTTCTTGCAAAATCTGACAGCTATCAGTTTCCAACTCAAGGTATCCTAGCATCCCTTTTCCTACCCATCAGACTAGAGATTCCCTTCCTGGAACTGACTGACTACTTGACTTTACTCACATGCCCACTGTCAAACATGCCAAATACCTCCCGATCTTGGTGGACCTTCTCGGGATGGGTAGAGGCATTTCCTACAACTAACAAAAGGGCTCAGACAGTTTCTGATCTCCTCTGGGAAATCATCCCCAGTTTTGGTGTCCCAGACTCCTTCCAGTCAGACAGTGGTCCTGAGTTTACTTCTCAAATTTCTCAAATTATATCTAATTCCCTAGACATCCACTAGCATTTTCACATTCCCTACCATCCTCAATCTTCAGGTAAGGCAGAAAGAACTAACTGCTCTTTAAAAACCACTCTTCTTTTGGAGCCGGAAGGCCTGCTCAGCTCCCCTCCCCAGCTCTACACTGCCCTGACTAGGTGGGGAGGAGAGGACTGGATGACCATGCTGAACTTCTGTGCTGCCCCCAACTGCACAGGGAAGAGCACACAGTCTGATCTGGCCTTCTTCAGGTTCGGGCCGTACCCGGCCAGATGCCAGAAGTGGGTTGAAAATTGTAGGAGTACAGACTTAGAAGATAAAACACCTGATCAACTAAGAAAATATTATTGACTATGTGCCAAACACTTTGACACCTCTATGATCTGTAGAACTATGCATTTTGAAGAGGCATAAGAAAATTAAAGAATGATTGGGTTATTTTATTTCTCAATAGTAATTGAAGCAGATACTTGTGAAGTAATTAGGAGAGTCCTTATTGGACAGTTCTTTGAGATAATGTAATACCAACAATATTTGATCTTATCAATTATTTGAACAATCCACATAGCAGACACAGAAAATTAATAAAAGAATTAAGTGAAGATGAAAAAATTGAGGAAACTTCTGATCAAGAACAGGAAACTAACAGCAATGCTTTGAACACCAGTACAGAAGTGGGTTAGGGACTCTAAGCTCTATAGACTGCAAAAGAACTAGAACCCTTGACACCTCATCTCTGTCACAATGTCCTGCAGTCCAAAACATGTCAATTCTTTGTGGCACTCAGATATATCATCTCCTTCCCACCAGCTGGTCAAGAGTTTGCATGTTAGTACTCCTTATCCCTGAACTAGGAATAATCCAGGGAAAGGAACCCCTGCCAATCCCAGTTGTAGATATGATAGCTGCCCAACATAAGAGGGCATTTCAGGTTGTGCCACTCTTGGCCAATTCCGGAGTAGCCATAGGTGTTGATACTGGAAATGCAATGATGAAATGTAAGGACTTACATGACCCAATAAAATGAGTTCACTTCCAAATTTTCAAAAAAAATGGCTGAAACCATGCTTACTATCCAGAAACAGATCAACTCTTTGGCAACTGTGATGCTTCAGAACCAACTGAGGTTAGATACCTTGACAGCTAAAGAAGATGGTCTTTGCCTGTTTCTCCAAGAATGCTGTTTCTATGACAACCAATCAGGAATAGTGAGAAATAAAAATCCAGGAGCTACAATCAAATATACAGAATTTCAGGAAATGTGAAACCTCCAGTTCTGGGATTTTTGCCTCCTGTTCATAACACTTGTCCTAGTCATCTTCCTGGTGTTATTATTCACTTCCTGCCTCATTAATCTTGTTTCTACATTCCTTCAATTACAAATACAAAGATTTTCTAACTAAACTATTATCAGTTCTGTTACAGGGTTACCAGTCACTGTTCACAGAGGAGTCACTGTCCACAGAGGGACTTGATGTGAACATTTACCAAATGGACCCCAATAGTGAAAGTCAGCTACACCCCAAAATTGATGACATCCCTAGACAGCAGAAAGCAGTTTAAGAGACACTATGCCCTCATTCCCTTTTAACCACTGGCTTTCCTCTCCCTCCTTTCCCCTTCTCTTTATGATAAGAAAAAGGGAGATATGTTGGTATCAGGAACCAGCAAGGCAGATTAGCTCTGAATCCAGTGACATCACACTTAGGCAACAAGGACCAACATATCTGTATCCATGGCAACTGCCATACATTCCCAGAATCCACTTGGCTCAACTCCTACCTTTACCTTTGAGCCCTTAAACCTAACCCTGGCTAAGTCACAGTCCAAATAAAAGGCACTCTCTGACCTCTCTCTTTGCCCTTTGTCTTTGCTGCCACCTTTGCCCCTCCTTCCCCACAATAAATCCCAAGTGGAACTGTATTGGCTCGGTGTGGTCTGTCCTGTGATTCAAACACAACACCAATGGATACAAGCAAATTGAAATAGTGCCTTGTATCTTATCAGACTGCCAAGGACTAAAGCTGGACTTCAACAACTATAGAAATACAAGAAAGCCTAAACAGTCATAGAAACTGGAAAACCCCTCTACTCAATGATTTGTGAGTCAGGGGAGAAATAAAGAAAAGAATAAAAGACTTTATAAACAGCTTTATACATAATAAACAGAAACTGGAAAGAACCTAGATGTTTCTCAACTAAAGAACAGATAAAGAAAATGCGGTATCTCTACACAATGGAATACTATTCAGCTATTAAAAGCAAAGACATTATTAACATTTTGTTTAATTATAGAAGTTTCTGTTTTTCTTTTTTTATTAGTAACTTTTTCTTAAATGTTAATCAAAGGCTTTATAAGTTTGGCAATGCTCAATAACATGATGCCCATACAGTCAGAAGTGTAACCCAATACCCAACATAGATATACCAACTATCTTTGACTGGAGGGGACATGCAAACATCTGCCTCCATGTTCCCTGCCTCCCCCTCTCATCTCCTAGCTGTTCCTCTCCTTCTCCTCCTCTCCTTACTCCTCGTCTTCCTCTCCATACTCCTTCCAACTTAGCTCCTCCTACATATCACCCTTTCTGTTAAAATAAAACTTTTTCTCTCAAAATACAATTAGAGCATAACTATACCAATTTGTATCAGTAAGTACAAGATAGATCTAATACCCAGTCCATCATTTTGTTGACTAACCAGAACCTCTGTCATCTCTCCTAACTAAAAGACTTAGTTCTGTACCTGGAATTTTTCTTGGCTTTAAACGAGTGTCAGCTGAAAACCATCATATCAAATCTTTTCTCTCAAAGTAAACAGCTGGGATTGGCTATGAGACTATCAGTCTTCAACCTCATCAGAAATCCAGAATGACTGAATTAACTGAGATTATGGGAAACACAGAGCATAGCTTCTAAATCTTAGCCAATTTATAGAGACTGTTGAACACCTGGACAGTCCCTATACTGCAAAACATTGGGGCATCCAATCTTCAACCTTCTGGCCCAGGATCATGTGACAGACCTAGTGATGCAGAATTATTAAAGGCTGATTACTCTGTCTTGACAGATATAATCAGTCGACTATTCTGCAAGTGTGTCCTTTTCAGAATAGTAATTTGTCTGTAGATGAAAAGAGGCAATTCTTGCCTAGTCTTGGCTGTCTCACCACAACTGGAGTAACTCCAAAGATCCTCAATTTCTTCTTAGAATCCAAGACAGGAAGCAGAAGACTAGGGTCCAGAATTAAAACCAAAAAAATCTTGATAACTAAAATTTGTTTTGAGACATCATTAACTTTAAAGGCAAATTAATGGATGTTGTATGAGGTAACCTAGCCTCAAAAGGACATGCATGGCATATACTCTCTTATAAGTGGATATTAGCCATATAATACAGGTCACCCATGCTATATTCCACAGATTCCAAGGAGTTAAACATGAAGAAAGGTACAAGTGAGGATGCTTGAATCTCTCTTGGAAGGAGGGATAAAATAGTCATGAGAAGGAGATAGAGGGAGAGAACTGGAAGAGAGGGAGCATGGAGAGTGGAATGGGTTGTTCGGGATCAGGTCAGTGGAGTGATAGAAGAGATTGTTTGATGGCCATGAGAATGAGTGAAAATCTGCAACTGAAGGGGATGAGAAGGTGCACTACACCTTTGGAATGAGACAGAGATTTGTGATAAGGGAGGCACCCAAGAATCATTGGTTTGACCTTAGCTGTGACTCACTACACTGGGACATGGATCCTGAAGAGATGACCTCCTGTAGCCAGGCTGGAACCACAGTGGAAAATTAGAAACACCAACCCACCTATACAATTTTCAACCCAAATTTTTATCCTGTCAACAAGAAATGCAGCCATGCATGATGGAGCAGAGACTGAAGGAATGGATAACCAATATCCACCCCAATGTGAGAACCATCACATGGACAGCAACTAATCCTTAACACTATTAATGATACTCTGTTATGCTTGCTGACAGGAACCTAGCATGTTTGTCCTCTGAGAGGCTCCACCCAGCAACTGATTCAGACAGATACAGACACCCACTGCCAAACAGGGAATGGAGCTTGGAAACTCTTATGGAAGAATAGGGAGGAAGGATTGCAGCCCCCAAGGGATAGGATTTTGACAGAAAGACCAACAGAGTCAACTCACTTGGCCCTTAGGAGTTTCAGAGACTGAACTACCAACCAATGAACATACAGGATGTGGACCAAGGCCTCTCTTTACATATGTAGATGTGTAGCTTGGGCTTCATATGGGTCTCAAAATCAGGAGCATGTGGGCTATTCCAAAAGATGTTGCCTATAAGTGAGTTATGTTCTCCTAGCTGGCTGTTTTCTCAATTCATTTAATTGATTAAAGACAGGGCCATAGAAATACTCATTTTATTAAGGCCCTTCTACTTCTTTCCTATAAAAAGCAATTATTGTTTAATTAAGTTTTTAAGTTTGATGTAATTAAACTATATGACATTTTAAATACTAATTAAATCAATAAGCATTAGTACTTAAGGTATAAATCATCATGAATGCTGTTGTTCTTAGAGACTGATGCCATTTCCATTATTTGAACAAAAAGAATTACTTGAAACCTTTGGACATCTCTAGCTAGACTAAATAGACTTAAAGTTGAATTTAAAATTTTAATTTTTCATTTACCTTATAATGAATAATGAGAATTTGTACATGTGTGTATACATGCATGTATTTGTGAGTTTGTACACATGTGTGTATTTACAAAGACAATTAAAATTGAATCTTTTAAATATTAGTTTTCCATAAGCTTTGGGGTTTATGGTAAGATGATGGTCATAAAAAAAGATATATTCTAATGAAATGATATAGCATCATCATTTGTAACATCATTAACACCGAAAAGAGTATTATTTCATCTGTAATAAATGAAATACTAAATGTCACAAATTATTTCAAATTCTTAACTAAAACTAATTAAGAAACATATAAAATTGAAAGAAATGTTTAGTTACTTGTGTACTTGATTGTCAGTAATATTAAACATGGGTATTATTGATAATTTTAAAAGTCCACATAAAAGTGCTCTAGGTGCTGTGTGAAAGTTAACTATGTCAAGTTCCCTAGACTAGGAGTTAGAAACAGCTAAATATGATCCTAATCTTTTAATCAGAATAAAGTCTTTGATGTGCTGTCTGTTGGAGTGAGGGGTACTTGGTATTTTAGCTGATTAAATCACATTGTTTTCATTCATTTTGTAAAAGATTTAATTATTTAATATGAGTACACTGTCAATTTCTTCAGTCACACCAGAAGAGGGCAACTGATCCCATTGCAGACGGTTGTGAGCCACCATGTGTTCGCTGGGAATTGAACTCAGGACCTCTTGAAGTGCAGCCAGTGCTCTTAACTGTTGAGTCATTTCTACAGACTTTATCCTTTTTATCTACTGGCAGCAAGATGAGTGGTTTCACATGTTTTAGGTGGTCCCATCCTAAAAGTTGTGTTTGGCAAGAAAGAAGAAACATAAACTAATATATAAAAACTTCATTTTCCTTTAAAGTTGAATAAAATTTCATCATGTATATGTACCTTATTTTTATTATTATATTTACATGTTGGTGGTCATCAAGACTGATTCCTTTTTCTAATAATAAATGGAATATACCAAATAAAGAGACTGAAAGACAAAAAAAACACATTGTCATTTCATTAGCACAATCAAAGGAATTGTTAAAATCCAGCACCCTTTCATGATAAATGCCCTGGAGATATTCAGGGATATGGATCTTCATAATAAAGATGATTCCAAACATAGCCATATGTTAAACCAAATGGAGTCAAATCACAACATTCTGATAAAAGCAGCCATAAGACAAAGACGTCCACTCTGTATATACCTATTCAATATAGTAAATGAAGTCCTAACTAGAGTGATAAGAATACTGAAGGAAATCAAGGGACTACAATTGGAAAAAGAAGAAATCAAGATATAGTTATTTGCAGGTGGTATGATTTTATACATAAACAACACTTAAAATTCTGCAGTATATAAAGTACCAAGATAAAAATTAGCACACAAACCCAGTAGCCTTCCTACATACAAATGAAAATTAAAAAGAAGACTGAGAAATAAATAATGGAAAATATCTCTAAAATAACCTCAAAAATATTATGGGTTAAATATACCTAACCATGTAAAATATTTGCATAATAAAAATTTTAAGACATTGAAGAAAGAAATTGAAGAAGATATCAGAGGATTGAAAATTTCCATGGTCATGTATTGCTTATATTAATATACTTTAAACGGCCATCATACAATTGGGCAATAGGGGAGTGAACTTTATGGGAGTAACCAATCAGTATCTGGTTAAATTGAAGACCTAATTCATGAGATGGAACAAATCTCTGACACTGTATTTCCAAAGATCTAATTTTAAATAGGCTACAGATTTTTGTGGAAAACAAATATTATAGTTGTACTAAAAGTTCAAAGAAATAAAATAATACCTAATAACATTCTGGTATACCCATAGATCTGCATCTCATTCTCCAAACATCAAAGAAAGCTTTTCCCTGCAGTAGATGGAAATTAATACAGAAAGATTCACACTGGATAATATGCAGAGTTATTGTCCTTAGAATATTAATTCCTAATTGGGATGTCTTCATCAAATCTCTAGCATCAGGGCTCAGGTTACTATATAGAAGAGGAAGCAGAAAAAGTCTAAAAAACAGAGTTAGGAAGATACCAAGAAAAAGTGACTACTAGATACAACAGAATTGACATACAGATTTACATAAACTGTTGCAGCATGAACAGGTCCTGCACATGTCCAAATGAGATGTGGTCATAATTCTGAATTGAAGAAGTAACGACTTCCTGTCTCTAAACATGAAGCTATCTAAAATTCACAACTGCTCACAAATGGAAAATAATTTTTTCTAGGAGATTCTCGCTGAGTAAACAACCCACATTTAAGGGTAGGTTCCTTAATGACACAAAATAAACTTTAATTTAGTTTTGAATACTTTTGTCTAATATTGCTTTTTGGCTATTATTATGTTAACGATCTTTTGTTTTTATATTATGGTTTCTGATTTTATACTTTTATGGATTTATTTCTGTGTATATTTCAAGTGTATATGAGTTTTATGTGTTTGTTCTTTGTTTCTTCTTTTTTCCCATTGCTTTCTAGTTTGTTTTTCCTTTCTATTTGCTCATTTTGTTTTGTATCTTAAGAAACAGACAAAGACTGCATGGAGTTGAAATGATAGGGAGGTGGAAATCATCTTAGAGGAGATGAGTAAGGGAAAGCCATGATCAAAATATATTGTATGAAAAAAGCTATTTTCAATTAAAAAATGAGAAGAGCAGCAATAAGGATGGCTATACAAATAAATCTACATTAGGACATTAAAGCCTTTGAATATTTTCCCAAGAAAGGCATACCTGGGCCTGGGCCTGGGCCATATAGTAACTCTAATTTTAGCTTTTCTTCTGTTACTTTTTAGAAACTTTCAGTCATTTCCCAGTTATTATCCCACTTCTATTCCTAGTAATAGTATGTAAGGATTCTTCTTTCTTCATATCCACTACAATATATATTGTAATTTCTTTACAGGATGACAGCTGTTTTTATTTATTCTTAATGTCATGAGTTGGATTTGAATTTCTTTTTGAAAGGCTGTCGATTAAAATATTTATTCTCTATTAGTATTTCTTTTCTGAAACTATATGATAAGTTTATTCACTAGAATTTTTGGTTTAGGTGTTTACACATTGTAATATATATATACTGATTTCTTTTATATTTTTTCAACTATACTTTTTGCTTGTACTTTATTTGTTCAAGAATTAGTTCTGTTACCATTATTTTTCAAGGTGTGGTAAATAGTTGGTGCGAAGCAAATTGTCACAATAACACTTGTCACTGAATGTAGACCTTTAAATATAATAAGCAATTGAAAAATCATAATTAATGTTCATACATTTCATATGTTATTCCATTTTGATAAATAAAGTCATAGCAAATAGATGTCCATAGGAAATAAAGATATATGGGAGAAAACAAAGCATCATGGAACAAGGAAGACTGTTCACAATTGAATAATCAAGTGGAATCTGTTGCTTCAGAAATTTAAGTTACTTGGGTAAGTTAAGTATCTTTTTCAAATATTGGCTGCCACAAGAGTACAGATGAGATGGAAATGCCAGCATCTGCCTTGTAAGATTTTTCTAAGGCTGTGAAGTTAATTCTATTGAAGTTAGTCAATATATAGTTATAATAGAGCTATGGACAAATTCAAACACTCAACTCTCTTCCTTAAAACAAGTTAACTCTTGTTAACTATTCATTATATTTTAAGCCTTTTATTTTATTTTATTTTATTTTTCCCCAATCTGCTTTTATGCCATTTTTATTACACGCAAGTATCCCCGCCCCCGACTGTGAGATGGACTCACGACAGAGACTGCCTCAGACTCCTGAGCTCAGAGACAACAGTGGTGCACCACCTCTGGTCTTACACACAAGTATTAAGGTCAGTTTTAGGTTAAGGAACTAGCAATACAATAGATGTGAATAGTCAAAGAACAAGCAAGACAATAAACAAAGTCCCATGATCACTTTTTCTAAGGGCTTCTCAGGATGACCAAAATAACTGAGTCTACTTCCCTGTCCTAGCCCAAAGTCATTTTCATGTATGAAGCCTACTTCTTTGTTGTACCCTAATATTTAGATTTCTGCCTAAAATTATTTCTTTGTTGTACCCTAATATTTAGATTCTTGCCTAAAATTACTTCTTTGTTGTACCTTAATATTTAGATTCCTGCCTGAAATTACTTCTTTGTTCTAGCCTAATGTCAGATTCCTGCCTGAATCCCACTTCCTTGTGTTTGGGCTACTTATTGATTTCTTTCCTGAATGATGATTGTTAACATTTTTCTTCCATTTCAGGGTCTCATCACACTATTTGTATATTATTTCAAAATGTGAACATTTAAATTTTTCATAAATTTTATTTTTCATTTTTTTGTGAATTTTAGTACTATCTGGGTCATATTCAGAAATGAGTTATACATATCTATATCTTGAAATTCTAATCTCATTTTACTTTAGCAATATCAGTAATTCCAGTTTCATATTAAATTCTTTAATCAAATTGGAATGCATTTTTGAAGAAGTATGAGAAGATTAATATTCTTCCATAAGTAGAAATCCAGTTTTACTAGTTTTTAATTCATTCCATAAGCATATATTTATTTTGAAATACTTGGTAATGTCCAATGAATCTACTAAGATTTTTAGATGGTAAATATTATGACATAATCTTCTTTTTTTTTCCTTTTTTAATGCATAGCAATGCACTGTCCAGATCACTCATCACGCATGTCACAAGGTGTGTGTTCTGACAGTCAGCACAGTGTTCTCCAAGTACAGAGTCTCTCACTAGCACCTGAATCCCTTCACCCAGCAAGTCTGTCCCTGTGTTCAAGGTGGAAGGATTGAGCTGGCTTCCTCGAGTGCCTCTTTATATTCAGTGTCTGTACATGAAAATTAAACCATGTGTGATGTCTCTATGAAACACTTTGAGCGTCTCTAGTCTCTGATATAGGGAAAACCTCAGCCGCTCTTTCTTTTGGCTGATTTGTGGCTGAACTAAAACCAGAGGACAGGGACTATCTTTGGACTCTGGGTTGAGGAACACAAGGACCTGGGCGATTTTTGCAGTTGGCTTTACCCTCTTGAAACATTTTTTTGGCTTTAATTTTTGTAACTGATTAATTAAGTCTTGATACTCTTTTTATAACTTTATCTGTTGTTTAAGAAAAGAAATTTTGTCTTGCAACTCTTTTTTGTGATTTACAACCACCGTCTCTATAGCAGGAGAATCTGGAGGCAGAGGTGCAGAGGGAGGGGGTCTTCGGGAAGAGGGCCATTTAGGGTCAAAATATTTAGCTGCCTCTTCCTCTAGATCAGCACAATTTGGCTCTGACAAATTGATTACTTTAACCTTTGGATTTTATGTGTTTCTTTTGGACATGAAAGATGGCATTTAAACATCGAAATAAAAGGAGACAATTGACACATGTAAACAGTAAACAACAAAATAAAACAGAGAGTTGAGTTTAGGCTGACTTATTTTTTGTCTCATTATAATTATTATGACCTACTGGTCTCACCAAGGAAGTTTCTCGAGACAGTCACCTCTGTTTTACTTTTGAATTTTCAGTCGACCCATTTTTTAGTAACGTCTCTCACTAGGTCTCTCATTTTCGCTGCCTCGCGTTGAGTGCCACTTTGTATCTACCCAGTCTGTTGGGGTCAGTCAACAGGTTTTCTAGCACAGGAGTGAGGATGTATGCTTTTAATTTTTGTGGTGTCATTTACTGTATCTTGTTTACTGGAGCCCCACATTGGGTGTCACTTTGTAAAGGCCTGGTCTGCTGCTCTGGTCTGCTGGTCAGGGTCTAGCAAGAGAGAGAGTGGAGAGGGGCAAGAGAATCGAAGAATGGAGACAAGACAGAGTCTGATCAAGTATCTTGTATTGAAAGGAAATTTTGGGTATTTATACCCTTTACCACGTGCCTTTCCCTCGTGGACAAGCATAGCTGAAGGCACTACGTCATGTGTCTTGTAGCGTGGAGACCACGTGCACCTAGCTAGCTGTGTGGAGACCACATGCATCCAGCAGCATGGAGATCACCCGTGCGCCTTGCAGCTGGGGACACTAAGAAGCAAAACAAGATATGGGAGAAAAACAAGATGTTTATCAGAGTGTGTTTAGCTGTTGTAGAGTATTGAAAACAAGTCTCTTGTCAGGGTATATGGCTCGAGATGGCTGCAGAGATGATAGCCGCTTTCGGCTCCCAACATGTACCTACCTGGGAGCTATTGGTTTATAAATTTAAGATTTATTTATTTTTTATTTGTATGAGTACACTGCAGTTGCCTTCAGACACACACTAGAAGAGTGCATCAGATCCCATTACAGATAGTTGTGAGTCACAATATGGTTGCTGGAAATTGAACTCAGGACTTCTGGAAGAGCAGTCAGTACTCTTAACAGTTGAGCCATCTCTCCAGCCCAACGTAATCTTCTTATAGTCAAATCAAATACACAGACACAGACACACACACACACACACACACACACACACACACAACACATAGTGCATGAGTATACGTGTAGTATGTAGAAGACAGTACATTCTTTTGGACCTTCTTGAGAGATCACAAAATTTGAACACCAAGCGAGATGAGAGAAATATATTCTTAAGATCTAACATACAAATGATACATATGATCCTTAAGGTATTTTACAGATGGAACTGAATGTTTAAAAATGTATGCTAATATAGTTTGTCTATGGAAAATGTGACATATTTGTCAAATATTTAGAGATTACTATATATTTTGAATATTCTCCAATTTTGGAAACATTGCAATATTTATTTTCTTTCAATAGTTTTATATATATTTGATAATTGATATATAATTTACAATTTGTTATTCATACATTTCATAAAATATATCAAAAAAACCACAAGTTTTCTAAAACACTAACAAAATTATCAAAGCACCAAGAAACCTTTTGTTTTCTTGATCTATCCTGAGTGTGGCAAGATGAAATCTCTAGGTGATTTTGATTTGTATTTCCTTAATTGCTATGATGAAGAATATATTTTTGGGATATTTCCTTCTTTCAAAAACTTTATATTAGGACCCAGGATCATTTTTTGAATGGATCATCTGATTTATGACTCTATATTTTTGCATATTTTTAATGTATTCTGGGTATTATCTTTTGTCAGGTCTTGCAAACATTCTATCCCGTTCTCTGGGCTTCTACTTCATTTTACTGACTATTTCTTTATCTAAGCAGACACCTTTTAGTTTTATGAGTTCCCACCTATTAATTGTTGGTCTTAATTCTTAGGCAAATGAAGTACTAATGATGAAGTCCTTTCCAAAACTACATCATGAAGAGAGAAGTAATTATGTTTTCATCTAGAAGTTTGAGATTTTAAGTTTCAAATTTAGGTCTTTGATCTATTTGGAATTAGTTTTTGTGTAAGGACATAGATTCATGTGTAATATTATTCTTTTGCATATGGGCATATAGTTTTCCTTGGAATATTCTGTGAATATGTTTCTCCCCTCCAATTTATGTTTTTCATACGTATGTTAAACATTTAGTGAGTAAAATTATGTGTGCTTATATTGTGTATTAAATTTTGTTTCATTGGTCTACAAGTCTGTTTTGGAGCAAGTACCTTATTAATATGGCTTTGTAATGTATCAATGTGGGAAAAACTGGCGGGCCACAGCTGCAGGCCCCAGGCCCATGCGGCAGCGGCCTGGGACCTGCGAGGTGGAGGCTGCCTGGAGGCTTTCAGGCAGCCTGTCTCACATACCGGAGAAAGGTCCCAGGTTCCAGTGGCTGGAGGCTTCGGTGGCAGCAGGCCCAGCAGGCCCCAATGACACGAGGAAGTCCTTGGTTCCAAAAGGGTTTATTGTCATGGCAGATGGTAGATGGATCTGGATGTACCACCCCAAACTCAGGGCAGACCTGGGTTAAGAAGGGAGGGAGAAAGGGGGAGGTTCTTGGGACAATGCTTAATTGGCTCCACCCTCTGACCTTCATTAGTATCTAAATCTCTAGGGCCTGAGGCCTGTAGTTACACCCTCTACCTGTGCACTTTGGGAGGGGCTGTAATGGCCTACGTGACTGAACAATGTAGGTCCATGGAGACTGGACTGCTTTTCTGGACCCTGAGTTCTGGGAGCGTAGCCAAACTCCTGCCGTTTCTCCCTTGGAGTCTCGGGGGTTCTAGGCCCATGCCCAGCCAAGAACCAGGATACCCTTACGCAGTCCCACATATCAAGATATAATTTTCCCAGCAATTTTCTTGTTCTTCAGAACTGTTGGAGTTATTCAGGTTCTTCTGTGTTTCTATATTAATTTTAGGGCTCATTATCTATTTTGTGAAGAATCCGACAGGGATTTTCACTGGAAATACACTGAATTTACCTTTTGGTAAAATTGTTCCTTTTACAATATTACTTATACCAATCCCTGAGCCTGAGATGTCTTTTCATTTTCTAGTGAGTATCTCTATCTCTTTCTTCACAGGCTTAAAATTTTCATTGTAGAAATGTTTGACTTCCTTGGTTAGGTTTATTTATGAATTAGTGTATGTACACAGTCTCTTTTTCTGTGTTTTCTTGTTGGTGTATAGGGTACAGAGAAAAGCTGCTGATTTGTTTTTTCAAGTTGATTCTGAGATTTGCCACATTACTGAAAGTTTTTTTTCTAATTTCTAGGTAATTTCTGGTACAATACTTTTGAATCTCTAATACTTAGTGTCATATCATCAGCAAATTGGGATAGTTTGGGTTCATCTTTCCCTATCTGTGTATTTTTAATTTCTTCTTTTTGTCTTTTTGCTCCAGGTTTTTCTAGTACAATATTGAAGAGGAATAGGCATAGTCGGTATCTCTGTCTTCTTCTTCTTCTTTTTGTATTTTGTTTTGTTTTGTTTTTTCGAGATAGGGATTCTCTGTGTAGCCCGGGCTGTCCTGGAACTCACTCTGTAGACCAGGCTGGCCTCGAACTCAGAATCCGCCTGCCTCTGCCTCCCAAGTGCTGAGATTAAAGGCATGAGCCACCACCGCCCGGCTATCTCTGTCTTCTTGTTGAACATGATAGGATTATTTCAAGTTTTGCTTCATTAGGGATGATGATGTCTATGGGTTTCTTATAAATAAATTACTGTGCTGGGGTATGTTCCAACAGCAGTACATTTTCTAGAACGATTATCATAAAGAATGCTGGGTTTTGTTAACGTGTTTCTGCATTTATTGAGATTCAGAAATTGTCTTTGACTCCATTTATGTGGTTTATTATATTTACTGACTTATTTACATTTATTTATCCTTCATATCCTTGATAAAGCCAACTTGGGCATGGTATATAATATTTGTAAGTATATGAGCATTATTGAGTCTGTGTTTATGAAGGATACTGGCCTGTAGATTTTGTTGTGTTTTGACCTGGTTTTGGTGCTAGAGTGACACTATCTTTTACAAAGAGATTGGAAGTGCTCTCATTTTCTACTCTTTTAAATAATTTAAGAAGGATTGCCAGTAATTTTTCTTTAAAAATCTGGTAGAATTATTCTGTGAATCCATGTGTCCCTGAACTTTTATCCAACTGGAAGGCTTTTTATTACTATCTCAAACTTATCACGTACCATGAGTCTGTCTGTTTTTTATTTCTTTAATTTAATTTGGATTGTTTGGCTAAATGTAGAAATTCATCCATTTCTTTTAGATTTTCCAGCTTGATAGAGTACATGTTTTTAAAATACTTCTTTATGATATTCTAATTTTTTAAAAATTTTTCTATTGTAATGCTTTCTTGTTTACTATTGGCTCAGTTAATTTTGATTCTTTCCCTCACTCTTTTACTTAGTTGAACAAAGGATTTTGAAGACTTTTTTTTTTTTGCCTCAAAGAACCAATTTTATAGACTTTTGTCTTTACATTTATTTTTCATACTGTCAAGTGGTTTAGACTTGGATTCTTCTAGGTTTTTGAAATTTTTGAATTCCATTATTAAGTCATTTATTTGTGCTTTTTCTAAACTTTTTCTAAACTGTAGACAGCTAGAGCTATACAAGACTTCTTTCCCTGTATTCTGGAAGTTCTGTATAGTTGTGGTATTTTCGCAGTCAATTTTAAGTTTTATTGGATTGTGATTATATAATAAACAAGGGGTGATTTCAGTCATT
The DNA here is from genome assembly GCA_021653895.1 of Mastomys natalensis. Taxonomy (NCBI): domain Eukaryota; kingdom Metazoa; phylum Chordata; class Mammalia; order Rodentia; family Muridae; genus Mastomys; species Mastomys natalensis. The sequence continues at coordinate 198,156 of JAJTUV010002599.1, read as the reverse complement.
TTTTAATGCTTAAAGAATTATTTTGTATGCCAAACTATACTTTATACTAGAAATGTTTTTATATGATGCTGAATTGTATGTATATTTTTGATGTTTCATTAGACTATTCTGTAGATATTTGTCAATTCCATTTGATGCATTATGTCATTTAATTTTTTATTGTTCTTTTTGTTTTGTTTTTCTTTTCTTTTTTGTTATCCAGTTAACATATTTATTAAAGAAATTGGAGTATTGAAATACCCTACTATTCACAGAATAATTTTAATAAATGTCTTCAGCCACTGAAAACTCAGCTGTTATTCTGGTATGCTGTTCTTTATATATGTGACTTGCATTTTCTTTTCTGAATTTTTTCTACCTACATTAGCCTTCAATAAAATTTATTTTAAACATACTCATTTCTTTAAATAACATAACTTATGGAGACTTTCTTTTATGGTTTTCTACTTGATGTTAGTATGCTTCTGAAATGTGAATTGGTATGTCTTTCCTTACTTTGGAAAATTTTTTCTTCTGTGATCTTCTTGAAGGCCTGATCTATGCCACAGACTTGAGATTTTTCTTCCTCAATGTTGTCTATATTTTGAAGGTTTAGATGTTTCGTGGTATCCTACATTTACTGTAATTACTTTCTTGTATAATGTATGTATTTTTTGTTTATAAAATTTTATATTCCTTGTCTATTTGGCAGATTCTCGGATTTATTATTCTATCTATCTAGATTCTGTTTGCTTTGTTCTACTTGTACGGCTTTCCTTTGAGATTTTTAGTTGAATTATTGAATCTTTCAGTTCTATTTTAAGTCCAGATTGGACCCTGTTCAATGGTTTCCTTTATTGAATTCCCTTCTCAAGTTCAGGATTATTCTTATCATTTTCTTCAGCCTTATATGTGTATTTTCTTGGGCATCACAAGCGATTTATTCTTCTTTACTTCTTTTTGGCTATTTTCATCGAGTTGCTATTTTTGTTTTTGTTTATTTGTTGTATAAAGCATTGAAAGGAGTATATGTTTGAAGAGTAATAAGGAGGTTCAGTGCAAAACCTAGAAATTGTTTGTGGCAGAGGCAGGAGTAGCCAGACTAGCTTAGTGAACTAGATGCAGAACTCAGTTTAAATCTGTCAGATTGAAGAAAGGATACAAATAAGGCAGTAGTACTTAAAGTGCTAGAACCCTTGAGAAAGAGGTGGATTGTCTAAGGAGATCAAGAAGTTGGATGGTGTTAAAGAGACCTGTGAATCATTGCAGAATCATTTGTTAACAGATGAAGCCTAGATGTTGAGTGCTAAGCATAGAAGGTTGGCCATATTAGTCTGGGGTACTGGATGTAGGACTTTAACTAATATGAAGGGGTAGGGTGAGGTATTAATGAGGAAGTCAGACAGATTCACTAGACTGAATTCTGGAGAAGGAGGTAGGCTTTAGTTCTTTTGAAAATCATCTATACTGATTTCCAGAGTAGCTAGACCATTTTTCTTTCCAATCAACACTGAAAAGGAGCTCCTCTTTCCCCAGAACCTATCCAGTAGTTGTGGTCAGCCATTTTCTTGATGCTAGCCATTCTGATTGGTGCAAGATCAAATCTCAAAGTTTGTCACCTACATAGAGTATAAGACTACAATAATAAAATTTGTTAATATTGGCACTTTCAACATAAATAAGAATTCTCAAAGTATGCTTGTGATCTAATCCATCTGGTTAGAATAACTTTGACTATGGATTGAGTTTATTGCTATAATAGTTATTTGCTGAAATGATTTCCTGAATATAAGTTCATTTTTTGACATATCATCCAAAACTTATATATAGGTTTGGCAGAGAATACTACCAAATGAGAGGAAAATATACTAAAATACACATTCATATACATATACTTATACATACATACATATATATATGTTGTTGTTTTAAACAAGCCTGGGTATAGAGTTCATTTGTCTACCATATACAAGACTCTGGTTTTAATTCTGAGTAATTCCATAAAATAAAACAAAATAAAATAGTTACCAGAATCTTTCTTAGTGTTCTCAGTATTTCTGAGTCCTTGAAGAGAAACAGATTTATGAGTAAAGGTACACATCCCTTCAGATAGGATTATTATAAAACTCTTCTATATAAACTTTTTATCTAATTCAAAAGAAACAATATGCATATGATACCTCTATCTGTTTCAAAATTTTATCCATACAATGAGATAAATACCCTCTTCTGTTATGTGCCATCTTGTATTTTATCTAGAATATATATAAACAATAATATACTACTTTATTTCAAAATCTACATTAAATTATTATAAATGTGACCATAATTAAGGAATCTGGAAGTATAAGCAAAGTTCAGTGATAGTTTGCCCAAAGATTTTATTACATTAAACTCTTTGATAATTGAGTTCTTTCCTCTTTTCAATCTTAGTAGATGAACGCTTTTGGTTTTATATTTAATACATACCTGAAGTTTCAACTGATGTCTATTGCTGAATAAACATAGCATCAATATTAGTGACATTTATAGCTAGACTACGTCTTTGTTCTACTAATGTTTTTTATTTTGTTTTTATATAATCAACAATAAAATATTTTCTTTGAAAGCTAAATAAAATATGGGCATTCTTTAGCAAAATTACCTACTTTAAAAGCCAATTACCTATTATAAAATTTAAGATAAAAAGGCATTAAATATGAACATATTCTTGAGTTATTAAATGCCAGGAATTACATCTTGCATAAAGAGGAAGGAAATATTCCAGCCAAAATTTTAGCCTTTTAAATATTATTTTGACAGCAGGTTGCTTCTCCTGAGAAGGAGGAGGAAAAAAATGAGGCAGTTGGCACAAACCGCAGGTGGTCAATGAGGGGGAGATATCATTTGGGAAACACAGTAGGTGTCCTAGACTCCTGAGAAGGAGGTGACAGTTGGAAATGGCAGCAGGTGTTTGCTATGAAGGAAAGGGACCTCTCACCAGCATTGTCAATGATTGTTTTTTGCATTTTTTCCTGCAATACTATGGATTTGGCATGAAACACGACAGTACCAAATATGCCTAAAAAAATTATAATGCTTATCTTTTTAGGGTGAACAAATTACACAAGCATGATTTTGGCTAATGACTGACTTAAATTTAACAATGGATAATATGTTAAACAAGGAATGGTACTCTATTTTATCAATAAATTTTTGGCTTATGAAAATCAATATTCTATGAATATTTTAAGAAAAATATTTAATACAGATAGAGAATAAGTTTAATTAATATGTAAATTAGACAGTTAGCTATTACTCAAATCATTTTCTTCATGGCCCAATTCCCAGTCACCATAGTACCTAAACTTACCAATAGAATTTATAAAGTTGGCTCTATTCCAGTAACAAGCAAAAGACTTAATTGGAAATATTAAGATTATTCAAGTAGCTTCCCTGAGCAATGCTAGGAGTTTTGTGAATATAAAAGACTGAAATAATGTCTCTCAAGGAAGTTGTGTAAAATATCAACATCATAGGACACGTGGAAAATGATCATATAACATTCAGAAGCCTGTAATATAGGAAGATTGCATGATTCTCCATAATTTGAACATTCATTTCAAGACAACTATTTATTCTATCATGGCTATATTTATTTTGCTGCAAAGGAAGGTAAAAAATTAGTGCAACTACTGAAGGAATATCTGCCAGTACCTTCCATTACCACACACCACAAACAGATATCACCTTCAGAAAGTACAACATGAATGCACAGAAGCTGGGGTGCAATATGTGAAAACACTTATTTTTTAACTATTAAATGTAAAACAAAATCATTTCATAAGTTCTTGTATGACTAGACATTTTTTTATGGATAATTATTTTCACCATTGCATATAAATATTCAATAGGTTTTATATAGTAAAATGAATGGATATTGTAAAATGCAGACATGTGACAAAGGATGGGAACTACATAAGTAACATGATACAGTAAATAATTTTAGAGAATTTTTATTATTTATTCCTCTGAACAAACCGTGATTAAAGGAATACTTTAATTAATCAATTGAGCTTAACAGTAAAATATTAAGTATCAAGAGACAAAATTTGAAAATAAAATGTGAAACTTGCCTGTAGCTGTGATGAGGATTACGTGCTGTGTTCTTTGATTGTTCCAATAGGAAAAGAGGAAGCAGTAGGTGTCATGTGTCTCAACCTCCTCCTTTTCCTCCTCCTCCTCCTTCTTCTATCTTCAAAGCTCTTACAGTGTTTTGTTCTTTTCCCAGAAGGAAGATGCTTTCAGCGAAAAATGTAGACATTTCAGTAGTCTTTCTTAGAAAATTAAAGGTGAGTTGTAAAGAAACACCATATATTTTGGTGTATTCCACCTACTGGGAGATTGTTTAAGGCAAAAGGAAGAAATACTGTTCCTAAGGTTTGTCTCTCAGAAGATGAAGAGCTTTAAGTGAACTTTTTATTTGGTTTACTCTAAGGGTTTCTCCTCTGTGTGATTAATGCATTCTACACTTGAATGGAAATTCTCTTTAGAAGAAGCCTTTGATAGTTACAGTTTGTAAACTTGTCATGAACAAAATGTGTTAGCTAACTTGAATCAAAAACACTTGCAACCATAGCAAATGTTTCCTTTAAACAGAACAAAATGATAATACATATTATCACAGCACAGTTCACCTGGAAATAAGATGAACTAAATATCTCTATATTATAGAAAAATTTTGAAATAGTGAATGAAAAGGGAGGTGATACTTTCCAACTGTTAAAATTTCATAGAAAAATATTTTACTATTTAAAAAGTAAGTCATAAAAGATAAATTATTTCAGATTTTTTTTATTTTTAAGGAGGTGAATATTTACAAATAAGAGAAGCAGATACAGAACATTTCCTTGGAAATAATAGTGATCAAAAATAATATGGTGGAAAGAAATTTTAAAAAATTCAGTTTTAAAACACAATAATCTTAAACTTTACATTGCTTTTAGCAGTACTACCAAGAGTTCAGATTTGTAATCTGGAAGGAAAAAGACAGGAATATGGGGAGAAAAGAAAGGACATAAATCCTTTGGAAGTTAATTTTTTCAAAAACACATAGCTCTAGCTCTAGTTTAACCACATCTTAGCTTGTAATCTTCCTTGACATACTTAACTCTTTACCCTTTATTTTGCTTACCTCTGAAGAAGCAGTATTTGTATTTGCATCATGAAATTAACAATTGAATTTAATGATGTAATAGATAAGTGTTTGTAGTAATATTAAGACAGGCATTATTCAAACAACAACCACTACTTTGTACAACATGTTGTTATCAGTAAACAGTCTACCTGTAAAAAAATAAATAGCATTCTTTCCAAGTATAGTGATATCAAGCAATTGGCCATTTCATTTTATGCATCATAAATTTATGCAAAATAAATATGAAGATTCAAATTGTTTTCATTTTTTATAAGGTCAAAGTGTGTTTGGAAATCACATAGTATTGTTTTATTTTTAATATTTAATTTTTATAAAAGTAACTTAAAGCCAATAACTGTCTTTCATTTGAAGATAGAAGAATGCAATTTAATTTGTTAGGCTTTCAGTTAAAAAGACTTTAGAAAATCAACCAAATAATTTATGCTGACATATGTTTTATTCTATTTTTAGCTTTTGAATCAAAATAGTTTCATTGAACATGAGTGTATCTACTTTGAAACTCATAAGTTACAGGAAACACCCCTCAAATTAATCAATTTGAATTGGGAGGTATTTCATTTGAATCCCCTGTGATGGGTTTTGGTAAAGCCACTTGTCTCTTTTCACTGCATAAAATAGTAAACTGAGATATTTCCCTAAAAATATCTTTAAATCTGACAAAACTAAGAGTACATATCTCAGTACCAAGCACAGAATATCTTCCTAAAAATTATTTCTCAGTGAAGGTCCCAAAATACCCACAACATAGGTTATTGCCATTATTTGGTTATTCATCATAAATATATGATTAAGACTCTATTGCTGAAGGCACCACTGAATTTGAATAGAGAACATAAAGAAGTCAGTCTAGTATGAAGAGGAAACTCCCTCTGATGGCTACCTTATGTACTTTATTTCATGTGGATAGGGACTTTATCAACATTTAGGAATAGGGGGGATCTAGGGGTAAATGGTTATCATTTGCTTAGTTTGAGATGCTAGTGATACTCTATTAGCATGGGGAAGTACTCTAGGTGTTTTCACTATAAGACTGATTGTCATTGTCCCTTTAAGGCGTGTCATGGTTATGTGTTCCAGAGCAGGTAGAGTTAGGCAGGGAGATGACCCCACTCCTACCATTCCCAATTCTGAGTTTCACAGGGTTTGCACTCACCCAACCTTACCAGATCTCCTGTCTGGTAGCATGGTCCACTTGCTGCACAACTCCTACTTATTGTGTTTATAAAGGAGAGATGTCATTGGAGTAACTTTGTCCCGTGTTTGGGATGGTTTTGAATTCAACCAAAACCTCATCAGTAGTGATCTTTGCCATGTTACTCATCTGCTGTTTATTAACTGGATGAGGCAGATTGCCAAGAGAAGCAGGCCTCCAATGGCTAGTATGGTGCCAAGAAGAGGAAGAAGCTAACCTACCAAGGGTTTGAGTACCATGGAATAGGGGTATTGGAAGCACAGCATGCCTCGAGGTCTCCCCGGAGACCTTTGAGCATGTATATGTTTTGTTCTAGTAGCACAGATTCATTGACATAGAAGCAACATTTGTCCTTCAAAACAGAAGTCTCTCCTTGTTCAGCAGCCAGTAAGTACGGGGCCCTCCAGTTTTGGAGAACAACTCTTGGTAAGGTTATTTGGCATTGAAGGGACTCAAGGCTATCTGCACTAGACACCATTGGTTGGTCAAGTTTGTCCTGAAAGTTACTAGCCAGATGGTGTTTGGATGAGGATTGCTCCAATGGTTCCTGTTGTGCCCAATGAGACAGCAAGACCCAGTCCAATAAGCAGAGGGATGAAGATCTCCCTTTTTTTTTTTTTGTCTCCTCCCAGCTGTAAGGCAAGTTCATCAGGTTCATAGAGATAAACCTGGGGAACAATCTTTATGAGAGTGCAGGAACCTTGAAATGGGGGAATAATTCAGGAACCTGTAGTATCTTTGCACCTGAGAAGACTAGGAGGATTAGTACCTATTGATACAGTGATGGTGATGTAATAGATACATGTAAGATTCGGGTTTTAAGGAGGGTTCTACAAGGCAAAGGGGGAGGAATAGGTTAAAGAGAGGAATGTGTTATGATTTTTGTGTGTGTAATGATTCATGGAGTTCACTAAGGAAGTGTTAATGGGACCAGCTGTCAATAACTGTTTGAAAAGGAAAGCACAGAAAACGCATTGGGAAGAGTTGAGGTGTGTAACTATGGAGATCAGCTGCATATTGGCTGTGATGTAGCCAGAAAACGGGAGCTTGGAGCTCCTTCTGAGATTGATTTTTCTGATGAATTAGACTAACATGGGTAAAGACTAATTTAGGTGCAGGACAAACTGGCCAGAGTCATGCAGATCAGCTACAGGGTACTTGGCATAGCCATTAGGGTAGAGCTTACCCATGACTCCTATTCACCAATGTTTATAACATGGATCACTGATGGAAAGCCAAAAATGAATTTTGAGGTTGGTAGGCATGGTGCTGGTGTGGCTGGTAGACTCAAATCTGCAACTCCAATATCTGCTACATCTATATGTGAAAGCCTTCTGGAGCCTTTCACTTGTGTTTGGTAAGGAAAACAGAGGAAAGGGACAGGGGTAGTGGAGATGGATCCTGGTTTAGGGATCTCAATCTTGGTCAGACATTCTTCAAGTGAACAATCCTGGATTTCTATGATATTATGTCCATTATAGGGCTCCTTAGCAAAGAATCTCTAGTGGTGAGTGTTAGGAAGGCAATAACAGAGTCAGAGTGAAGAATGAGAAAAACAGCTGTTAGAGTAGAGAAAAGGCAAGATTATGGAAGGCACATATCCTGGGCAGCAGTAACCAGGTCATGGATGTCCTTCCAGAAGATCTTGTTCCTTTGGGGTTGGCATCTCCTCTGCCTCCTCTCTCCTTGATCTTTCATCAGAGGCAAAACATCTTCTTGATCAGTGTGGTCAGCAGGAACCCAGATATGCCTAGTCTGGTCCTGTTGGAAAACCCCCAAAAAAACCCTTCAACTTATAAGGAGGGGGTCTTGTCCCTTCCAAATATCATCCAAGGCATCACACCATTGCACAAGGATAGGAGGGGTTATTTCAGGTGTGTGCCAGTAGAAGGGGGGGTGGTAAGAGTTTATTTGGAGATCTTGCAGATGTTAAATGTATTTAAGGAAGTCAGAGTTGTCATTAATTATATGTTAGAGGTGTGTTTGCCTTTTGTTTTAGAAATTGGGATTTTAGTGTATGATATATTCTTTCTATTATTCCTTGGTCCTGAAGGTTATGGGGAATTTCTAAATGGGGGATGATTTCTCATTGTGAGCAGAAGGTTTTGAATTGAGGGCTAGTAATCAGGTTTTATTTGTTGAGCCATGTCCATGATGACAAAAGTGGAGAGAGCATATGGTGAATTAACCTTTTGGGGTTTTCTCTCATATGGGCTATAGCCTATATAAAATGTGAGTATGTATCTGTGATAACAAATACATATTTTTGTCTGCTGAACTGAGAGATATGGGTGACATCATTTTGACATACTGCATTGATTTGAGACCTCAAGGGTTAATGTCCATGTTCTATAAAGCTGGTGTAGTAACATGGAATACACAAGAGGAACATGATTTTGTTGTCTTTTAGAGTTGAGCAAGAGACATGTGGGGGAAGCAGATGTGAATCTCCTTTATATTTTTGTGCGTGCAGGAATCACTCTGGATGTTCAATGGAGGCTATGAATGTTCCTGTAAAGGTTGTTTGATCTTAGATATTGGACCTGCCAGGTGACTGTGAGATTGAGCATGCTGGATGTAGAGAGGACAGGCTCTTTCCTGTAAGTGGGTAGAAACCTGTATGAGTAGAAGGGAAAATGTGTTGGAATATAATTTGACAAAGGATCTTCATAGCCAGGGAGCAAATTGGCAGCATATTAACCATCTAAAAATGGTTAAAGTGCCTATTGACTTCCTTTATGACTAAACAGATATGTATATTTCTTTATACTGGGGGCAGTTGTGATAGGGCAGCTCTCTGAAGCTGACAATAGGGAATTTATCCTCAGGGGAGTAGTATATTATCAGTGTAGCTTCTCTCCCCCATCAGTAAATACCGAGGGGACTCCAATTATGAGCATTTTTATAATAAATAAATAAATTAATTAATTAATTAATAAAAACATGGGGGCAGCCATCACAACAATAGGGAGAAATTGAAAAGTATAGCTGAGATATGGGAGAGTTTGAGACACACATAGTTTTACTAATTGTCCTCACCTCTTGTACTAGTCTCCATCCCCCTGAGTTCTTTTTTTATAGTGAACACAGGGGTGTTCCATAGACTGTAGGTAGGACACTGTCAATAAAATGAAATGGAAGCCTACAGTATGGGAAAAATTTTCTACAAACTCCACATCCAATAGAGTGTGTGTGTGTGTGTGTGTGTGTGTGTGTGTGTGTGTGTATAAAATCCAAATAACCCAATTAAAAATGGGTTACACATGTAAACATCGAACTACTGATAAAGGAATCTGAAATGGTCAAGAAGTAAAGAAATTTTCAACATCATTAGTCATCAGAGGTATGCAAATCAAAACAAGTCTGAGTTTCCATCTTGCACCTGTCAGAATGGCTAAGAAAAACAACACTAATGACAGCTCATGCTGGTGAGAATGTTGAGCAAAGGGAACACTTCTCCATTGCTGCTGGCAGTGAAAATTTGTACAACCATATTGCAAAGGAATTTGGCAGTTTCTCAGTAAATTGGGATTTGATCTATCTTAAAACTCAGTTATACCACTCTTGGGCATATACCCAATAGATCTCCATCCTATCAAAAGTATACTTGCTCAAGATATGTTCTTAGCAGCTTTATACCTAATATCCAGAAACTGGAACCAACCAAGATTTCCTAGAACTAGAAAATGGCAAAGATTACATAATGCAGTATTACTCAGCTGTTAAAAGCAATGGCATCATGACATTTGCAGACAAATGGATGGAACTGGAAAAAAATTATCCTGAGTTTTTGTGTGTAATTTTAAATAAAATCCATGCTTATTCCAGCTAGGCTCTGGGACTAATAGCTGTCTGCCTGCTGTGTATTCAGCACCTGCCACTAGCTAATGCTTTCCCAAGATCCTGGTTGTGCTCTGAGAACAGTAGCCTCCATGTTGTCTACTGGTCTCTTCAATAGATTGCTGCCCTTTCTCTGGCTTGCTCTGCCACAACACTTTGCAACTTTCCCTCCTGACAATGCTTGGAGCTACCACTTGCCTTCCACCAACCATCCATGTCCTCGACTGAGACGACTCCACAGTGTACTCTCTCTCCTGCCGACCTGAATCTTCACAAGTGGAAAGCAACAGACAATATTAATATTTAAAATCAGCCAAATGTCAAACCACTGTGTGCAGAATCTATTGTCCTATGCTTATCAACTATTCTATGTTGGAATTCTTCTGGTGGTAGAGGCCTCCACCGGGTCTAACCTGAGCTAGCCAGGCTACATGGTGCCCATCCTCCTCTCTACTCTGCCTGGCCTAAAAGGACCTCTCTGTATATCATAAGCCTCTTCTTCCTCTCTGGGACCTGGAAAACCAGCTTCCATATCTTTGCCCAGTGATTGGGTTCTGCCATATTTATTGAGCCAATCAAACAATTAGGGAAACTCCCCCTATACTAAGTAAAACAGCTAAGATTAAGAAAGGGAAATATTATATGTACTCACTTACAAGTGGATATTAGTTGTTAAGTAAAGGATAATCCCCTAAAATCCACAGACTCAGAAAGGCTAAGTAACACAAAGCAATTTAGATGAGATGCCTGGATGTCTCTGGGAAGGAAACATAGAGCAGAATATATGGGTGGAGTGGGAGAAGATGTGGATGGCAACGGCAGGGATCAAGTATTGAAGGTATGGACAGATGGAGAGTACAGAAAGAGGTACTTAGAATAGGGGAGAATTTAGGTTAATCAATGTGGAAACAGTGCATTGGAAACTTCCTTGAACATTGAGGGTAAGTGTAGTGATGACTTCTAGTAATGGAGGGTTTTTTTTTTTTTTTTAATTCTTTTATGAATCATTTTGTTTACATTTCAAATGTTATCTCCTTTCCAAGTCTCCACTCCATGAACCTCCACCCTTTTCCCTCTCCTCATTGCCTCTAAGAGGGTGCTCCCCTACCTATCCACACATTCCTGCTTCACCCCTCTAGCATCCCTCTTCTCTGGGGCATCAAGCCTCCACAGGAACAAGCACACCCTCTCCACTGATGTAAGATAAGGCACTCCTCTGCTACATTTATAGTAGGAGTCATGGACCAGCACATATATACTCTTTGGTTGATGATTTAGTTCCTGGAACCTCTGAGAGGTCAGGTTAGTTAATACTGTCATTCTTCCCATGGTGTGGCAACCCCCTTCAGCTCCTTCAGCCATTCCTCTAACTTACAGCCAATCTTTGGATTGAACCTGGGGACCCCAATGAAAGAGTTAGAGGATCTGCATCTGTCTTCCTCAGGTGCTGGCAGAGCCTCTCAGAGAATAGGCTCCTATATGCAAACACATCTTGGCATTCACAATAGTGCTGAGGTTTGTTGTCTGTGGATGAGATGGATCTCACAGTGGGGCAGTCTTGGGTGGCCCTTCCTTCAGTCTCTGCTCCATATTTCCCTTCATTTTCTTTAGACAGAGACAATTATGTATTAAAAGTTTTGAGGTGGGTGGCCCCATTCCTCCACTGGGGACCATGTCTTTCAACTGGAGGTGGTCTCTACAGGTTTTATCTTCCTATTGTTGCATACTTTGGCTAAGGTCTTCCCCATTGGGAACTGGGAGTCTTTCAAATCCCTGGTGGGTGTCTGGGACACTCTAGTGGTTCCCCATGTTTCCCACCTCCTTCTGCTATTTATTTCTATTCATTCTACTGGTAATCTGGACTTCTCTCCTATCTCTTCCTATACCTGGTCCTACCCCACACCCTTTATTTCCTCCCCCTCCCCTCTATTACAAAGGTCCCTACCTCCCTCTGCCTCCTGTGATTATTTTGTTCCATGTTCTAAGTAAGTTTGTACCATTCACACTTTAAACTTCCTTCTTGTTAAGCTTAATATGATCTCTGAGTAGTATTGTGGGTATTTTGAGATTTATGGCTAATGCAGCCTTATCATTGAGTATATGCAATGTATACCCTTTTGGGTCTGAGTTACTTCACACAGGATGATATTTTCTAGTTCCATCCATTTGCCTGAAAAACTCATGTTGCCCTCTTTCTTAATAGCTGAATAGTGTTCTATTGTAAAAATGAACCACATATTCTGTATTTATTCTTCCATTGTGGGACATCTGGATTTTTTTTTTAGTTTCTGGCTCTTATAAATAAGTCTGCTATGAACATAGTGGAGCATGTTCCTTGTTATACTTTGGAACATCTTTTTGGTATATGCCCAGTAGTTGGGTATTCAGGTAGAACTATTTCCAATGTTCTGAGGAGCCACCAAATTAATTTCCAAAGTAGTTGTACCAGTTGCAATACCACTAGCAATGGATGAGTGTTCCTATTTCTCCACATCCGGGCCAACATCTGCTGGCATCTGAGTTTTTGATCTCCATCATTCTGATTGGTATAAGATGAAATATCAGCATCCTTTTGTACCCCCATTTTTTAATAGGATTATTTGATTCTCTGGAGTTTAACTTCTTGTGTTCTTTGTATATTTTGGTTATTATCCCTCTATACAATGTAGGGTTGGTAAAGATCTTTTCCCACTCTGTAAGTTGTCATTTTCTCCTATTGATACTGTCCTTTGTCTTACAGAAAAATTTCAGGTTCCTGAGGTAACATTTGTCAATTATTGATGTTAGAACCCAAGCCATTTGTATTCTATTCAGGAATTTTTCCACTGTGTTGATGTGTTCAAGGCCCTTTCCAAATTTCTCATCTATTAGATTCAGCATATCTATTTTTATTTGGAGGTTATTGATCAACTTTGACTTGAGCTTTGTACAAGAAGATAAAAATGGATAAATTTGCATTCCTCTAAATACAGATAGCCAGGTAGACCATGTGCTGAAAATGCTGTCTTTTTTCCACTATATGATTTCGGATTGTTTGTCAAGGATCAGGCAGCCATAGGTTTATAGGTTTATTCTGGCGCATTAATTCTAATCCATTGATCTATATCTGTCTGTATAACAATACCATGTGGGTTTTATCACTATTGCTCTGTAGGACAGCTTGAGGTCAGAGATGGTGATTCCCCAAGGAGTTGTTTTATTTTTGAGAATTGCTTTTGCTCTCCTGGATTTTTGTTATTTCAGATGAAATTGAGAATTGCTCTTTCTATTACTGTGAAGAATTGAGTTGGAATTTTGATGGGGATTGTATTGAATCTGTAGATTGATTTAGCTAAGATGGCCACTTATACTATGTTAATTCTGCCTATTCATGAGCATGGGAGCTCTTTCCATCTTCTGAGATCTGTGATTTCTTCAGAAACTTGAAGGTCTTTTCATACAGATCTTTCACTTCCTTGGTTAGAGTTATACCAATATATTTTGTATTATTTGTGAATATTATGGAAGATTTTGTTTCCTTAATTTCTTTCTCATCCCATTTATCCTTATGTAGCGATAGGTTACTGATTTGATTGAGTTAATTTATATCGAGCCACTTTGCTGAAGTTGTTTATCAGACTTAGGAGTTTTCTGGTGGAATTTTGGGGGTCACTTAAGTATACTATTATATCATCTGCAAATAGTGATATCTTGAATTCTTCCTTTCCAATATATATCCTTTTAACTTCCTTGTGGTTACTAATTGCTCTGACTAGAACTTTGAGCATTATATTGAATTGATAGGGAGAGAGTGGGTAGCCTTGTCTAGTCCCTGATTTTAGTGGGATTGCTTCAAGTTTCTCTCTATTTAATTTGATGTAGGCTCCTAGTTTGTAGTATATTACTTTCAGTATGGTTAGGTGTGTGCCTTGAATCCCATCTTCCCAAGACTTTTAACATGAAGAGTTGTTATAACTTGTCAAAGCCTTTTCAGCTTCTAATGAGATGATCATGTGAATGTCTTTTTTTGAGTTTGTTTATATAATGGATTATGTTGATGGGTTTCTGTATATTGAACCATCCCTGCATTCCTGAGATGAAGGCTACTTATTCATTTTGAATGATCATTTTGATGCTATTCATAAATGAAATTAGTCTGAAGTTCTCTTTCTTTGTTGCATCTTTGTGTGTTTTAACTTTCATATTAACTTTGGCTTCAAAGAATGACTTAGGTAGTATTTTTTATTTCTGTTTTGTGAAATAGTTTAAGAAGTATTAGTATTAGGTCTTCTTTGAAGGTCTGATAAAATTTGGCACTAAAACTAAAAGGTTACAGTGTGCAGCTTAGGACAGACCACAGCAGATTGTCTCGTTCCATGGGAGAGTGTGGGTTTATTTGGATAGAGATTGGGAAAGGAATGGGGAAAGATGGCTGAAAGAAAAGAGAACATGGGTTGGTGGCTCTGCCTATTTATACAGGCTGTGACATATTCTCTTTCCCAGGTACCAGGGGAGGTAGTCAGGTGGATTGTGGAATGTTGGCGGTTGTCTTAGCAACAAGGTAGAAGTTGCAGTCACCTGAATATGACATCACTCACTGAGTTCTGGCTTAATGCTAACATACCTCCCTTATTCTTCTTATAAAAAAAGAAAAAAAAAAGAGAGAGGTGGGAAACCGATAGTGAAAGAGGAGTTGGGGCGTCATGTCTCTTAAACTACTTCCTGCTGTGTACGGGTGTAGTCCATTGAGGGGAGTAGCTGGCTTTCACCATCAGGGCCTGCTCGGTGGATGTGTGGACAGCAGCTGGTAATCCTGTAACAGGAACTGATTAATAAATTGCGTAGAAATAATACCAGGAGAATGGCTAAAAGGGTGTTACAGGAGAGTATCTGCTTTTATACAGGTTTTTTTAAAAACAATCTCAGAGCTGGAGGTCTCTTGTTCTCAAAATGGCATTTTTCTTGGGAGGACTGGTGAAGACCATCTTCTTTAGCTGTCAGGACACCTGGTACCCATCGGTTCTGAAGCACTACAGCTGGAATCTCTCGGGTCTTGTATATAGAAGCCAGTGTCTTGCAGTGTTGGTAGAAGTGGTTGGTCCGTGAACCTAGCGTCTGTATCTGAAAAGACTGGTACTCTTCTATCTGGTAAAAAAGAAAGCAAGTATAGATTTAATTGGGATATTTAAATGGGATAACAGATATAGGATGGTGGCAATTTGGATTGGTTCTTGACATCCTTCTATGGAGCAGTTCCCTGGCCCTGTTTGGAGAGACTGTTATCTGTGAGTGTCTCTTGAACTTCATACATCTAGATGCAAAGGCTGACCTGGATAGAAACAAACAGCAGGGGGAGGACAAGAAACACATGTCTAGTCCAGTGAGGTTGAGCTCAGCTACTGGAGTGGAGTCTCTCATTTTCTGGGATTGAGGACAAGGTGAGTGATTTTGATGTCCTCTGGAGCTTAATAGAGCACAGTCCTGTTAGAGTCGATGTGTATGAAGAGGATTCAATTTTAGATGAAGGGATGAAAGGCTTGAGGTGAGACAAATGGACCCAATGAGGGAGTCATTCAAGTTTAGCAGCTGTAGGGGTCACAAGGATTACCTTAAAAGGACCCTGCCATTTGGGAGAGAGAGGTGGGGGCCAATGATCTGGAGGGGAGAGAAGCACTTGATCTCCAATGTCAAAAGGCAGTGGACAGGAGACAATGTGTGGTCCAGGTAGATGGTGGTCAGCAAAGTTTTACAACAGAGAATGGAGATGGCAAAGTAATGGGGTCAGCAGATGGTCTGGGAGGGGAGGACATTTAGGTGAATGACCAGAGTTAGAACTGGATGTCAATACATGAGTTCAAAGGGTGAGATGAGGAGAGGCTGCTTGGGAAGAGCTTGTAGCCTGAAAAGAGCCAAAGGTTGGAGTTTTACCCAGTCAAGGTGAAGTTCCTGTGACAACTTAACAAGGGTGGTTTTCAAAGAGCAGTTAGTTCTCTCTACCTTGCCTGAACATTGAGGGTGGTAGGGAATATGAAAATGCAGTGGATGTCTAGAGCCTTAGATAGAATTTGAGAAACTTGGGAAGTAAATTTAGGCTCATTGTCTGACTGAAGAGAGGCTGCAACACCGAAAGGGGGATGATCTCTCTGAGGAGGAGATCAGAGACTGTCTGGGCCCTTTTGTTAATTGTGGGAAAAGCCTTTACCCAGCCTGAGAAGGTGTCCACCAAAACCAGGAGGTACTTGGCACGTTTCACAGCAAGCATGTGGGTAAAGTTAAGTTGCCAGTCAGTTCCAGGAGGGAACCTCTAGCCTGATGGGTAGGAAAAGGGGTGCTATGATACCTTGAGTTGGGATCAGACATCTGGCAGATTTTGCAAGAAGCAGTGATAGATTTTAAGAAATTTAAGTTCTCAGGAGTGGGTTGTAGATGGGTCTTAAAAAAAGACAACACTTGGCTGTTAGGATGAAAGAGCTGATGAAGATAGGACAGAGTTTGATGAGTGTCAGGGGGTGCAGGTGGGGATGTGGGTTGCAGTGTAAGAATGTCCTGAGGAGGATCAGATGAGTCTAGGCCCCTAAAAGCCAGGGCTCTAGCTGCCTCATCAGCTCCGTTGTTTCCCCTGGAGACAATAGAGTCATCCATCTGGTGAGATCTGCAATGGACAATCCCAATACCCGTGGGGAGATGGGAGGCCATTAGCATAGCCATAATTTGGTTTGCATTAGTTACTGATCCTCCTTTGTGGTAAGTAACCCTCGCTCCTTCCAGATAGCAGCGTGGGACAGGAGGATATGGAACGCATATTTGGAATCTGTGAAAATGTTGAGGGATTGTCCCTGTGCCAGCTGGAAGGCATGGGTAAGGGCTATTAATTCAGCCTGTTAGTTGGTGGTATGAGCAGGAAGGGCCTGTGCCTCTACCACCTTGGTATCTGACACTATGGCATAGCCAGCTTTCCTGACACCTTCATGTAGAAAGGAGCTTCCATCTGTATACCAGGTAAAGGTGGCTTGAGGCAATGTGCCCTCCTGTATGTGTGAAGGATGAAGTAGTAATTCTTCTAAGGTTTCAGTGCAGGAGTGAGATAGGGAGAAGTCAGTATTAGGTCGAGGGAGAAGATTGGGAATATTAAGAGGTGGGCATGATTGAAAAGTGAGGGTGGAGTCTTCTATTAGAGCTACCTGAAGAGAAAGAATCCTGGAGGGAGGTAGAGTCTGTAAGCCTTTATAAGTTAGGAGCTGTGACAGGTTGTGAGAGGAGAAGACAGTTATAGGTGATCCCAGGGTTAGTTTCTTTGATTCTCAAATAAGGAATTCAGAAACTGCTAAGGTACAAACACAAGGTGCCCATCCCTGGATGGTTAGATCTAGTTTTTTTGACAAGTGTGCTATGGGTGCAAAAGATGGTCCCAGTTGGTGACCTAAGACGCCAAGGGCAAATCCCTCCTTTTCAGTTACAGAGAGGGAGAAAGGATGAGTCAGGTCAGGGAGATGCAAGGCTGGGGCCTTAAGGAGAGCCTGTTGGAGTCTTTGAAAGGGCTTAGTAACAGGTTTGAGAAGGGGTTCATGCATAGGATCTAATGCTGCTGCATATAAAGGACGAGAGAGTAGGGAAAAGGAAGGAACCCAGGAATGCAAAAAGCTAGCGATTCCTAGGAATGATAAAATCTCTTCCATTGTAGAAGGAACAGTTAGAGACTGAATCAGGTTCTTTCTATCTAAGGTAATAGCCTTGTGGGTTGGGGTAATAGTTAGCCCCAAATAGGTGACCTGAGGAGTGGACAGTTGGACATTGGAAGGTGAGACCCTGTAGCCCCGACTGGAGAGGAAATTTAGAAGAGCAGCTGTGTCACCTTGGCTAATTTCTACGGAGGGGCTACAGAGAAGAACATCATCTACGTAAAGTACAATCTTAGATCTAGAGAAAGAAAAAGAAAGCAAGTTAGAAGCCAGGGCCTGCCCAAACAGGTATGGGCTGTCCCAGAATCCCTGAGGTAGAACAGTCCAAGTAAGTTGGGTAGAAAAGTGGGTATCAGGATCTGTCCAGGTAAAGGCAAATATGTCTTGTGACTGGGCGTCTAAGGGAATAAAGAAAAATGCATCCTTGAGATCTAGGACTGAAAAATGAGAAGTCCCTGAGGGAATAGTAGAGAGGAGAGTATAAGGATTAGCCACAACAGGATGGAGGGGAACCACTGCAGGGTTAATGCGCCTGAGGTCTTGAACCAAGCAATATGTTCCATTAGGTTTCTTAACTGCCAGTATAGGGGTGTTAAAAGGGGAGGAGGTGGATCGAAGGAGTTTTTTCTTTAAGAGATCAGAAATGACAGACTTAAGTCCCCTCAGGCTCTGGAGAGTGAGAGGGTATTGAGCTTGACAGATATACCTGGTAGAGTCCAGTAACTGGATGACAACGGGAGAATGATGCTTAGCAACAGAGGGGTTCTGGACCTCCCAAACTCGGGGGTCCACCTGAGAAGCTGGTAAGGGAAATAACATGTTAGTGTTAGTAGGGTGACTGGCTAAAGGAGGAACAGAGGAACTGCTGGCGAGCTTGGGCTCAGGAGAATTGGGGAAGCAGAGGAAATAGAAGCTCCCGTCTTAGCTAAAATATCTCTTCCCAATGAGGGGACAGAACATGTAGGTACTACCAAAAAAGAAGGGGTGAGAGGCACACCCTAAAAATGCAACTAAGTGAGGGGAGGGGGTCTGGTGAGGAAGGTAAGATTGTCCTCCTACCCCGACAATAGGAGAATGCGAAGGTGAGGTAGGTCCCCAGTACTCTGTCAGGACTGAGTAAGTGGCCCCAGTGTCCAAGAGGAAGGAGATAGTTTTTCCACATACCATGATATCTACCCGAGGCTCCCTGCTGTGATGGGTGTGGTTGGGTTATAGGAGCCCAGGCCCTGTCAATCCTCCATAGCCAAGCTAAAAAGGTCAGCTGAGGGGTTTTCTGGCAGTGACGTCCCTCTGTTCTGAGTGACCTGAGGGCAGTCAACAGCCCAGTGTCCCCTCTGATGGCACCTGGGGCATGGTCCTCTTGGCTTGCTGGGGTTGCCCCAGTTTTGGACAACTGGCTTTGTCCAAAAACCATGTTGACCCCATTTATAGCAGGAGCCAGATGTTCTCTGAACCTTAGAAGACCAGGAGTCAGGGGTAGTGGCTGAGGCTGGTTGGACAGCCTTTGCCAGCATATGGTATTTCTGTTTTAGGGCTTTTTCATCTCTCCCATGATACACTTTGAAGGCCAGCGCCAAGACTTCTGCCTGTGGAGTTAGGGGCCCCCTCTCCAATCGCCTAAGTTTAGTTTTTATGTCGGGGTAGCTCTGGGAAAAAAGTAGGTCATAAGAAGTTGTTTACCTTTTGGGTTTTCAGGGTCCAGATTGGTATACTCCAATAAAGCCTTTGTAAAGCGTTCTAAGAACTAAGGAGGGTTTTCCTGTTTATCCTGGACAACCTCTTGGAGTTTCTCAAAGTTAACTGGCTTCAGCGCTGCCTTCCTTAGTCCTGAAAAAAGACATGTTATAAATCTATCTATGGCTAAGATACCTCCTGCTGAATTGCAATCCCATTGAGGATCCTGGTCAGGAACTGCTTCAGATCCGATTGGATATGTCCTGTCTGTTTGATGAATAAGATCTGCATGCACTTTTGCCTCTTCCCAAACTCGCCTGAGTTCATCAGGAAGCAAATTGTTAGTTAAAATCATATGAACATCATGGAAAGTCAGGTATAGGACTGGGAGTTGTACTGGAACACTTTGATGAAAGCAGAGAAGTTAGAGGTGTAGGAACCCAGTCTGCTTTCTATCTGGGAGAGTTCACCCAGTGAGAAAGGGACACATACCCTGACCAGGCCATCCATGCCAGCCACTTCCCTTACAAGAAGGACAGATGCTGGCTTAGGCATCCCTGGAGGAGAAGGGGTTCGAGGTTTGGCCTTAGAACGAGTGATAGGAGGGGTGAAAGTTGGAGCCAATGCAGGATGGTTGGTATGGCCTGTAGCTGGCACACAAGGAGGGGAGGGGTCTGGGGTGGTCAAGCCAGTGGGCTCAGAGGTACCCTGGTGAGAGGAAGAAGCCGAGGCAGCAGTTTGTGTTCTCGGTGGCATCGAAATAGGTCTGCTTGGGAGCGGAGGTGGTTCATCAGCTGGATCTAAAGGCGTTGGGTCTTCTAAAGGGGGTTGGGGAGAAGTCATGGCTAAGAGAACATTGGGCAGAGAGCAAGCAGAGCACATGGAAGGTGTGTAATGGAGATAGATAAATGCACGAACATAGGGAATTTCATTACAGTTATTAGACCACTGGCAGTATGTATTAAGACCCTTAAAATGATCGGTCTAGTTGCCATATAGTGGCCATTTCAAGCCATTATGTAAAGGGTACCGGATCCAGACCTTATTGCAAAGGCGTATCAGTTTGGAAGCCTCAATTTAGGCTGTAATCTTAAGGATTTGAGGTTTTTCAGTAGACAAACCAGTGGGGTGTCTGGTGGCACAGATGAAGATGATGAATCCATTGTGTGATGGTCGGTCATTATCAATTTTCAATCAGCGTCCAGAAAGAAATACTGATAATGAGAATCTACCACAGGGCCAGAGTGACCTGGTCGTCACGAGACCACCCAGGAGCTATGCAGGCTCCTGGAGTCTGCCAGAAAATAACTACCTGGTACCAGGTTTTCAGCAGCTGCAAGAGCTGGGGGGAATCTATTTCTGAGAAGAAATCACGCAATGGGCCAAAGTCAGGCCAAAATAATAGGCCGGCTAGAGGCCAGTCATATAGACTGGGGCAATGGAAAGCCAACCCCTTAGTCTAGGGAGCGTTGGCCAGATGCTACCCAGGTGTCTGTGGTCCATCCCACCAAGCAGAAGCTCCTTACCAATTAATAAGCCTGTGTGTGTTTGTGATTGTGTGTGGTCTAATAACCGGGATATGGAACCAGGAAGTCTGCGTGGGTACCCAGAGAACCACGCGGGGTTTCGGTAGCACAACTCATTTGGCAGAATTTTGGCAAACTTTCCAGCGGAAGGGGCTTGTCTGCAGCAGTGGATGTTAATTCACGCGCCCGGTGATGGCAGGGATGGCAGCATGGTCAGAGTGGAGGCAGCCTGCACCATGTGGCTCGGGCCACGCCAGGTGCCCGAGGAATTTGGACTTGGCTGATGCACCAATGAAAGGTTATGGTTCACGGCTTAGAACAGACCACAGCAGATTGTCTAGTTCCATGGGAGAGCATGGGTTTATTTGGATAGAGAGTGGGAAAAGAGTGGGGGAAAAGATGGTGGAAAGTAATTGTTTGTGGTTGTCTTAGCAACGAGGTAGAAGTAACTGTCACCTGAATATGATGTCACTCACTGAGTTCTGACTTAATGTTAACAAAACAATTTGGCCTTGTTTTTTTTTTTTGGGGGGGGTGGGGTGGGTGGGTGTTGGAAGGCTTTTAATGGCTACTTATATTCCCTTAGGGGTTATTGAACCATTTAGATAGCTTATCTGTTCATGATTTAACTTTGGTTTCCTAGTATCTGTCTAGAAAATCATTCATTTCATGTAGATTTTCCAGTTTTGCTGAGTATGGGCTTTTTTAGTAGAATCAGTTGATTTTTTTGAATGTCCTTAGTTTTCTGTTATTATGTCTCCCTTTCATTTCTGATTTTGTTAATTTGGATACTGTCTCTGTGCCCTTTAGTTAGTTGGGTGAAGGGTTTATCTATCTTGTTGATTTTCTCAAAACAAATCCAAACAATACAAAATAACTCCTAGTTTTGTTGATTCTTTGTATTGTTCTTCTCATTTCTAATTGGTTCATTTCAGCCCCATAGGAACTAAGATGGGAGGAGTTAGGAGAGAAAGAGGAAGAGGAGGAGTAAGGAGGAGAGGAGGAAAAGGAAGAGGAGGAGCTAGGAGACAGGAGAGGAGAATGAGAGAGAGGAGATGGAGGCTGATGTTCACGTGTCTGTAGCAGTCAAAGGTAGTTTGGTATATCTAGGTTGGGTATTGGGTTACACTTCTGATTGTATGGGTATCTTGTTACTGATCATTATCAAATATATAAGACTTTGATTAATCTTTAAGCATTAGAGTCTCATCTTTCTACGGAGCCCCTGTGGATGGTGGGATGACCTGGGCAATGCCCAGCCTTGCATAGACAGTGTGGGAGATTGAGCCACCTCCCATGCTGACATCTTGTGGGTGGCAGGGCTGGTGTTTCTGGCAGTGGGTTCTAGCTGCAGCATGCACTTGGCCTCAGGCCGAGAAACAAGGTGGCTGGGCTAGGCAGAGCTGCTGCAGCTTAGATAGTCAGCCTGAGCCAGAAGCCGATTTTAAATAATTACCAAAACACAGCCCTATGTTTGGTTATTTTCTGCCATCTACTCCTCTTCAGTTTGTTTTGTTGTTGTTCTAAAGCTTTCAGATGTGCTGTTAAAAAGCTAGTATAGGATCTCTTCATTCAGAGCCTCAAGTTTTCATCTTAGCACTTCCTTCTTTTATGTCACATAAGTTTGTGTGTTGTACCTTCATTTTCATTAAATTTTAAAAAGTCTTTTAATTCTTTATTTTTTTCATGACCAAGTTATCATTGAGTAGAGAGTATTCATTTTACCTGAGTATGTGGGCTTTCTGTTGTTTTTGTTGTTATTGAAGACCAGCCTTAGTCTATAGTGATCTGATAGAATGAGTGGGATTATTTCATTTTTGTATCTGTTCAGGCTTGTTTTGTGTCTGATTATATGGTCAATTTTGGAGAAAATACCCTGAGGTTCTGAGAAGAAGGTATATTCTTTTGTTTTAGGGAGAAATGTTCTGTAGATATCTGTTAAATCCATTAGGATGATAACATCTCTGTCTCTGTTTAATTTCGGTTTTCATGATCTATCCATGGGTGCGAGTGGGGTGTTGAAGTCTCCCACTATTATTGTGCGAGTATCAATGTGTATTTTGAGGTTTTATATTTCTTTTACAAATGTGGTAGCCCTTGCATTTGGGGTGTAGATATTCAGAAATGAGAATTTATCTTGGTGAATTTTTCCTTTGATGTGTATGAAGTGTTCTTTCCCATCTTTTTTTGATAACTTATGGTTTAAAGTCTTTTTCTTGTATATTAGAATGGTTATTACAGATTGTTTCTTGGAACCATTTGCTTAGAAATTTTCTTCCAAACTTTTATCTGGAGCAGTGTCTATCTTTGTCACTGATATATGTTTTTTTTTGTATGTAATAAATCCTGGTTCCTGTGTTCGTTAGTGACTGTATCATTGCATACAATCCAGGATGTATCTTCTAGGAGTCCGTTGTTGAAGTCTTCTGAAACCATCTTGGTCCAACTGGTCCAGGCTTTGGTAATTCTGTCAGCTATAAACTATTTAAGTTAGTATTAGCAGATTTCTGCCAGATTGAGAGCCATAAGGATTGGTTGTAACTGAATAGAATTCAATAGCAGTAACTTTGGTGGGTTATATAGGCAGAGAAAAGCACACCTTTGTATTAGCAAAGAAGTATTTGGCTAGGACCAGAATAAGAAAGCTGATAACAGTGGCAAATGATCGAACTGCTGGCAGGCTCTGCAAATCAGGTCTGCTGGCAGCAGAGTCAGCAGGGCAGGACTTCCTGCTAGTGGCCAGAAGTCACTGCCCAGTGCCTCTGGCAGGCAGCTGCAGTGAACAAGGAAAAAAGCAAGCATGCCTCATATCACAGTAATGTTTAAGTTGTACAGGTGGTTGCGCATATGGGAAGGCAAGTCTCAGAAAGGGTCCCTGGCAGAATGTAAAGAGAAGACCCAGAGCTAAGAACCATCAGGCAAACCGGGGTACCGGCCACAGAGGAGGCGAAAGGGGGAAGGAGGCAGCAGGGTCCCGGACTAACTGCTGCTTCTGGCAAAACCAAGGGGATTAAGTTCAGAAGGCCGCAGATGACAGGGGAGGAGGGAGAGAAGTGTGCGAAAGGCTAACCCATGGAAAGACAAGCTGGGGATTAGAACCGGAGCTGGTGCTCCTGAGGCAGAGAGAACAGTCGGTCCAAGCCTGGCCTGGGGTACTCAGCCATGAGAAACTGTCTTGAGAGGAAACGGAAGTGTCTCGCCCCTGGGGAGCCTCCTAGAGTGAGGTACAGGGTTACAGGGTTAGCTCTGAGCTCAAGAGATTTTTCCTGGGATGGTTATTCTGACCAGTGGGGAATGAAGGAACAGGCAGAGGTATAACCAGGGGTTTGTGTCCCTGTCTGGGATACCCAGCCCATGTGGCAGCTCGTGGGGGCTGCAGGGGCACAGCTCATGTGGTGAAAGTTTTGTAGTAGTGGTGGAAAGTGATCGGTGATGGCAGGTAGCAGATGAAGTCCACGTGGAATAGCAGTGGGAGCAGCAGAGGTGGAGTTGCAGTTGTGGCAGACCACATGGCGTTGGTCTCACAAGGTCACAGCAGCACGAGCCAACGGCTGTACGGGTCTTGAGGTCCCCAAAGTCTTTGTACCCAGGTTTCAGCACCACTGTTAGATGTTATGCCCAGGCGGCTTGGAACAGATGATGCCAGGCCAGAGGGTTCCATGAGGGGAATATTTATTTAGATGGAGGGAAGAGAGAGAGAGGAGAGGGAGAATAGAGAGAGGTAGAGGTGGAGGTGGAGACTGGCCATGACCACGTGGAGAGAGGGGGAAGGGAAGAGGGGCCTGCAGGCATGTGGGTCAAGGGAGCAAGAGCAAGAGGAGGGGCCAGACAGCCCCTTTTATAACTGTAGGGAGAGGCATACCTGGCCGTTGCTAGGTAACTGTGGAGGTGGAGTTTAGACAGCATACTAACAGCATTATTGCAATGTATAACCTTGTTAGTGTAGGTATGGCCTTATGGGAAGAAGTGCATCACTGTGGGATTGGGCATTAAAGCATAGTGTGGAAGAGACAGTTTCTCCTGGCTGCAGTCAAACCATAACTAAGACACAGGACTATCTAGTAACAGGTTCTCATTCACTTACACAGTGTCAGGAATGGGTTCCATCTTGTGCAGTGGTCCACAATTCAAATCACATAGTGGTTGGTTATTCCTGTAAGATTTATGCCACCATTGCTCCACCATATCTTGCAGGCAGGACACATTTGTAGATCAAATGTTGTGTCTCAAGCTCGTCTCCAAGCTTACTGATTAAATTTGGCTTCTCTTGGCTTTTCATTCAACTGCTCATTAGCCTAATACTAACATTGGCAATATACTAAACTTCAGGCTGCTTCTCATTGTCTCATTCATTCTATATTCACCTGTGTCTAGCTTGTTCTTTCTGCAACCTCTTCAGTAATATTGTCCCAGTCAAACAGCAATACACAAACCACCTTTCTCCCTTTTCCCTCTTCAGGAGCCTCTATTACCTGTGCTCTTCTGTGAATTAGGCATATCCTATCTTGGACTCATTTTGGTCTAATCTTTCTTTGATTCATCACTTTGTCTGCCACTCAATTAGTTGTTACTTTCAAACATGGCTGCTTCCTTCTATAATCTAAGATCACCTTTATTGTTTGTGATTAAATGTGTATTCTAATGATGTATCTGTATTTAAGCCAGATCATACTGTAATGCATGTTTGTCTGTAATCTGACTGGATCATATAGACCTAGACTGTCTTTGGTTGTAAATTATTTCCAGGGAAGTTATGCTGCTGATTAAACTCCACAAGATTTCTTCATTTACCTACACATTTTGTGGTTGTATTTTTTAAAGGTCTGAGTAATACTTCATTTTGTAAATGTACCTCATTTTCTTTATCTTTTCTTCTGTTGGAGGATATTTAGGTTATTTCGAATCAGTGGTTAGTATAACTTGAACAACAATGACCATGATTGAAAAATGTTTCTGCTTCAGTATGCGTAAGAGTGATATAGTTGAATATTTAGGTTCAGTGATCCCCATCTTCCTGTGGAAGTGCACACTGGCTATATGAGTTTGCAGTCCCATGAGCAACCCAGGATTGGTCTCCCTACTCCACATCATAATAAGCAGAAACAGTTACTTGTGTTTTAGATCGTAGCCATCTGACAGGTATAAGATGGAATCTTGAAGAAGTTTTGATTTACATTACCATGATGGATTAGGATATTGAACATTCCTTAAGGTTTTCTGAGTCATTTTAGTTTCCTCTTTTGGGAATTCCAAATTTAGATATGTTCTCCAGTTTTTAAAAATTTGCTTATTCACCTAATATCTACTATTTTGAGTTCTTTATTCATTTTGGATATTTTCTCACAATCAAATGTGTAGCTGATAAAGTTTTTTTTCCCCAGTCTGTAGATTTCTGCTTTGTCTATGTATTGGTGTTATTTATTTCCTGTAGATTTTACAGTTTAAAAATTACTTTTTCTTTCCCAAAGTGGGTTGAAAAGCAAATAGTATAACTATATTCCAGTTTTACATCTATTCATGCCAAAACTTTGTTAAAGACATGTTTTATTAACCAAATTCCATGTACAACATCATATGTTTTTTTGATTGGACTATACTTTTCTATCTAGGAGAGTATCACTAATAGTATAGTTTCACCCAACATCCTCTTTAGCCTAACTATTAATATTGCTATGTTAATATTAAATATGTGAAGGTATTTTTATTTTATAGAAGTTATTAAGTATTTGGTCATAAAATTCAGTAACAAATTTAACTTAATGTTAGCACTTCAAGCAAAATTCCTCACAATAAATTTAATCTTATTTTAGAAAGGAGAAAACTAAAGATTACTTTATTAACATTATGTCATTACCTAGCTTCCATACTTAGAGGTTTATTTTTAAGATGGACAAACACACACACACACACACACACACACACACACACACACACACACATATATATATAAATTTAAGGCCTTAAGTTCTTCATTTAACAGATAATTGGAGAACATAATAGTCCTAAGGATTATTCACAGGGAAGGGTAACATGCTGAAGAATGAAGTTTTTTGATTAAGTCTATAATAATTGAGGCTAAGAACTGAATCCAAAAATATGTACAATTTAATAGATTTAAGCCTGTCTCATGGATATTGGATATATTATATTGTTTACTAAATATTCTCATTTTACCCATTTTTCAGCATTTCCCTGTTAACAATCCTTTTCAAAGATGAAACCATAACTAAAATAATTGTATTTTCCAAGCTTTGCATATGTATATATGTATGCTTATTTTAATATAATAATAGTTATATTAACCACTATTGTCAATCACTTATTAGATATTTATGCATAATGGACTACATTATTAAGACATGTAAGTGAAAAATCACTTTATATACATTCCAAAATACAAAATGAAAATTTATATCACTAAATTTTGGGGCAAATATGGACATGCAGTGATTAGGTCATTTAATTAAAACAAGTAAAAATGTAACAAAAACAAAGTTTAATCATAGTCTGGATTTGTAAAATGTTTTTTTCTATCTATTAATTTTTTATGTACATCTTCTACAGTGTAGATAGAGATGATAAGGAATCCAAATCTCATTATCTTATTGGCATTAAAAATGAAATATAAAGGGTAAATTCATTTTAAAACATTTAAAAGGGAAAATCTATTCATTTTCCTGTCTAGTGATCAAATATATTTTAGATAAGCTCTACGATGTTTAAAATTATATTAAATATAGTAAAGCACTCACATACTACACCATAAGCCTGCACCATGAGCCTGCAAAGTTTTAGGAATATTTCAGAAGACACAATTATGAGTCACAGAGCCTTAAATTATGCTCTGAGCTCCTGTCTTCTAAACATAGTTTGGAAATTACATCCATGAAATAACAATAAACTAATGAGGGCAAGCTCCTTGGGTACTACTCCTTTATAAAGGGCTATAGGTAATTAAAAGCTCCTAAGAGAAAGAGCATTAGTCTTAAACAGGGATGAGCCCTGTGATGGCTTAGTAAATCTCATATGGTTACCCTTAAAATAATATACATGAAGGGAAATGAATTTTGCTGGATAAATCTACACAAACACACATGCACATACTAAATTATATACGATATATGTATTTATATTTAATTTATATTTAACATTTGCAATTAAAATATTATATAATTAAGGAGAAGTATTTCAAAGGTTTTGAAATTATATAAGTTTTGTGAGGTAGCTGGAACAGCATGAGAGGAGACAGAATAAAATGAAGGAAACTATATGATTATAGTTGAATTATAAATCAAACAAATAAATATATATTAAACAACAATGTACAGTTATAAAGTATATTTGAATACATACTGAATGAAATTTTCTATATCTTATGGTACTAAATTATAAACTGTAACACAGAAATGAGTTCTGAGTAGTATACGAAAATAATAGGCAATATCTTCCTGAATTTTATTTATCTTAAAGTAACAAGGAATAAAATTTTAGAAGAAAACAAGTGCTTTATTTACAAAATCTCCTTGTTTGTCCACATTTATGTTTTTTTATTTACAGCTATTTTCCTAATATATATTACTTTTTTACTCTGTAGGTAGGTTTAGGTAGTTCCAGTCTCTCTAAAAGTCACATACTTTTTCACTTTTTCATATGTATATTGACTTCCATTGTAGAATATTATCTAAAAGTCATTACATTCTCCATCCTTAATAATTTGCACTGGAAAAAAAAACTACTGGGAAAAAAAGATTTCCAATAATATTTATTTTAGTTTTTAAAGCATCTCATCTTGTTTAGTGAGACTGCAAATTATGAATTAGTAGACTCTTTTATTTTGGTAAATAAGATTATTTTGAAGGAGTATTTGAAGAAACAAAGTTTGCCTTTCTTATTTCCAAAGGAAGATTGATGCCAAAAGACTTAAAGAAGATGAATTATTAGTACATTTACATTTTAATACCAATGCAGAGGTCTGCAACTGAATGCTGGAAATTTGAAAAACTATCTCATCATTGATATACAAATTGGATTTTCCTTTATTCTGATAACATATCCTGGGAGGTTCATAGCATAGCAAAGTAAGTTTTTTTAAATGTCTAAAATAAAGACTAAAATGTTTTTGCAAAGCTTATCCAAATGAGTAGCAAAGCTTATATTCACCTTAAAAAAATCTTGAGGTGAATTCCTTAAATATTCAATATTTAGTGGAACTGTGATTGTAAATTCTGTCTTAGCTGGTATGCTGCCTTTTCTTTCTTCCTCTGGTGTCTTTTTCAAAGCAAACTATCTTAATGTTAATGAAATAAATTTGAAATACTTTTCATTGTACCAATTTAACATTTCTATCAAACCACATGCATCTTTTTTAAAAGATATATTTTGATTACAATATTATTAATATTTCTTTTATTCTTCCAAAATTTCCCATATACATCTCTCCACTCTCCTTCAATTTCATGACCTTTTTTATGAAATCAACTCTTTTTGCATGCATATATGTGTATAAATCTATGTTTTAAAATATAACCTATTCAGTCCATATAATGTTACACACACACACACATACACACACACATACACACACACACACACACACACACACACATTTTTTTTTTTCAGGTCTGACCATTTTGCATTAGACAATGAATTAATCTGATTTAGTTTTAGTTCATATAGTTTTGTAATTCATATTTAAATCTCATTTCTAAACTCAAATAATGCAATTTGTCACTTCTGAGGAAAACCTGATATTTTAGATTATAGTTAACCACAGTTCAGGTAGTTTCTCTGAGCAAAATGGAGGACTCACTTTCCTGAGGAGCTTCCTTTTCTCTGCCTGACCTTATCTGGGGAATCCAACCCACACACTGAGGAAGGTCTCTTAGTTCTTGTCAAACCTGTAGGTTCAACTTCCTATTTCCCAATAATTACCTATGCAACAAGGATCAGGGATTCCTGGAATTCCTCTTCATGAAAATGAGACATTCTCAGTACTTTGAACTCCAGCTAATGATTTACATTGACCCCTGAAAAGTCATTCTCACTCTCTGAGATTCATATTTAGCCTTAGTTACCCTGAATAAAGTGTATTCACACAAGATGTTTCACGGAAGATCATCTAAAAGAGGCGTTTCACTAAGAGTGGTATAAAAGAATTGTAACGCTAAAATTCTCAGAGAAGGCTTTCTCCTCTCTAAGCCCCTCTAGATCTCCCAACAATACCAAAATTCTGCAGATCCCATCCTTTCTGGGCTGTACTTCATCCTTTCATCCTGGTGTGGAGATTAGGGAGAAAATGGAACTCAATACCATAGCAACGTGTGTTTCTTTTTGAAGTTTTCACAGTTCTTATTTATTCTGCTCTAATGATATGCCTGTTCATTCAATGAAGTGGAAACTTAAGGGTTCTTTGGAAAGTTGGTTGGATGGTATTTTGCTGGGGCAAGCATTTGAAAGAACATTTAGTTAATGTGGACACAGGTATGAAAGGCTAAGGCAGATTTGTGAAGGAACTGAAACAGTCACAGGAGAGAGGATGTTCTGCATGGGCAATGGGTCAGCAGCAATTTCCAGACTTCCTCAGCTACTTTCTAACAGTTCCCATACCTACCCAGCAAGTTTCCAGCTCTCACACTCTGATGATAGAGTGTCCGTAGAGATAGACCCGACAGATTAACATAGAGGTCAGGTATCTCAAAATTCCCCAATGTGTTTTATATCAGGTGTGCAAGTTCACTTGGTTGTCTCTCTATCTTGTTAATGGGGAGACTCCAGCATGCTTTACTTCTGCACAATAAAACACCCTTTGTGTTTATATGCGATTTGAGTCTGTGGTATCATTCTTCAAGGAATCATGGACCCTTACACAGCTACCACACTCAAAGTTCAGGGAATGTTGAAAACAAGAAATACAAAGATTGTAAGAGACATAAGAATGGGGTTTGTTCTGAAGTTGTGTCTCCTTGAAATGTAAGAAGATATATGCATAAATTCTCATCAACAGGATTGCTTAAGCCTGAGATGAGCAAGAACAACAATAGGCATGCTAAGTTGCATGGAATATTAACATCAAAGTTTATGCATATTTGAAACTTGAAATGAACAAATTTTAAAAGGTTTATGACATAAAATAAATATATAAAGTTGTTGTTACTATAAATAGGCAATGAATAATTAAAAATCGAAACTTTTAATGAAAACATCAACATTATTACTAAAAATAATATATGTCTTGATTGGCTATATTTAGAATTACATATTTTATATTTCATATATATTATGAAAACCATATACATGCAGAGGAAAGCGAAAGAGGTTTCAACACATGTCAAAGAACTACAGGGAAGATTATACCAATTGGTTATCCAAAAAAAAATGAATGAACATAACAACAAAATTTTTAAAGAGGACATGAATTTTCAAAAGATCAGTAAAGGATAGGTAATATTAATGTGATTATTGGGGACCCCTGGGGACACACTCTCTCAGAAAAGAAGGGCAAGGGAGGGGGAGGAACTCTGAGGGAGGAAGAGTAAGGAGCAGCTTTTGGGATAGAAAAAAAGAAAGAAATTCTTAAAAAGCAAAATAATTAATTTAAAATAGTCCATTTTAGATAGTTTTTAGATAATTAAATTTTCTTTTTCTACCCTCTACATTTTAACACTTCTTTCTTCTCCATTCCTCCTCTCTGTCCTTGCCTTCCCTTCACTTCACCAGCTTTCCTTTATCTTCCCCACTTTTCCTGATCCCCCCACTTGCCTTGTTCCTATAATTACCTTTCCAGTGACTTCTCCTTTATAACCACTTTTCATTTGTTTCTTTTTTCTCCTTCCAGTGCTATGGATCCATTTTGGTATTCTAACTGCATCTTATTCAAGTATTCTTCTGTTTGACCACTGAGGTACATCCCTATCACTATATTTTAGAATCAATTTCTTAAAAGCTCAATAAAATCTTGCTTAAATTTTATTTGGCATCACAATTAATGCATGTAAAGATATGGTGGATTAATATATTGACAGTATAGAATCTTCTAATCTACATGGATTTCAGTTATGTAGATCAGATTTTTGTTTAAATCAATTATTACATTTTAATTCTTTGCAGAAAATTTGTGCATATTTTCTGTATTTCAGAAAGTATATATAGTATTATAATTAATTGTTATCTATTTGCTATCCTGAGAACTTTTCAGTTATTCCTTTCATTTTATGTACATGTTTGATCTGTATCAATTTATGTATTCTAGAAATAAAGTAATTTTACAAAGAAAAAGAATTTATTATAAAAGTAGTAAGAGATACAAAAGATAAGAGAAAGATCTGAATAATACCAGATACAGTTTTGAAACAGTGTATTTATATTGAAATTTAAAATTTATGATAAAAAACCATTCAAATGTTAAAATGTGATTTAAATTAACATGTACACCATTGATAATGGAATAATAAAACAAAAATACAAATTCCTTAAAAGTCCTTAAAGTCTAGGCAAATTTCCAAGAGATATTTCAAACAAAATTGACATCTATTCTCTAACACAAAGGAGTAGAAAGGATACAGGACCCCATGAGGAGAGCAACAATCCCAACCAACCAGAGTCCCCAGGGTCTAAACCACCAGCCTGGGAGCACTTAGGGAGGGACCCATGGCTCCAGCTATATATAGCAAGGGAGCTATATATAAGGGGAAGAAGAGATCCTTGGTCCCATGAAGGCTGGACGTCGTGGGGGGGGGATACTCGAGGGTGGGGAGGTGAGGTACAGGGGAAGGTGGGGGGGTACACCAACGTGAAGGCAGGAGGAGGGGGGAAGGGATAGTGAGTTCCTGGGAGGGAGGGGGGAAAATGGGGTAAGTAGAGAACATCTGAAATGTAAAAAAAAAAATTTCCAATTTAAAAAAAAAAAAAAAAGAACTGAAATGAAGCTTCTGATAAGAATGATAGTGTCTTAGGATTCTCTAAAAAAAGAACCATCAAATGAATATATATATAATATTAAAGGGTAGACATTGAATTTAGGAATGCTCTGTTTTCCCTTTTGTAAAAAATACTTTATTTTTAGTGTGTATGTGTGTGTGTGTATATGTGTGTGTCTGTGTGTGTGCATGTGCGTACACATATGTGATGGTGTCCAAGGAATGCTTTAAAATAATATTATATAGTAATGAACATGAAAATTTTATTGTTCATCTACATTGTATTTTTTACTTTGGAAAACAAAATTTTCTAAGACTATTCAAATAGTGAATGTCTTAACTTTATTTTTCATCTTTGTTTTATTTGGCATTTTCTAAAATAAAAATCTCTAAGACTTTTTCCAAAGTCCCAATTCAGTGCATCTTGATATCTTAAAATGTGGCATTTCTTTTTATAAAGTCTGATAGGAGTCACAAGGAAAATCTCTGCTATAAATAGCAATTCCATTTGGGGATAATTCAAAGACATTTGCATTATGACTGCATTCATTTGTGTTTCAACCAGCAGTGAATACGCATTCCCTTTATCCACATACATCACAGGATTTATGGGTTAACTTAATTAACCATTCTGAATAGATTGAGATTAAATCTCAAATTAGTTTTAATTTCTATGACCAAGGTATCTAAGAATGTAGTTAAAGAGTTTAAATTATATCTCAGTCATTTGTTTATTGTTTGAGAAGTCTCTGGTAGGTCCATGTCCTATTTTCAAACTCTGTTATCTTATTGATATTTAACTTTTAGTGATTTCTATATTCAATATATTATATTCATGTCAGATATATAGCTGGTAAAATTATTATTTATTCTATAAGCTGCCTCTTTCCTTGAATTAATGAGGAAGTCCTTTGCAATATCAAAGTGATTTCATTACATGAACCCACGTATTAATTGCTGCTCCTATTGCCTTCATTTTTAGGGTGCTGTTCAGAAAATCCTTTCCTTAAGCACTGAGTTCAAATATATGTTCTACTTTGTCATGTAAGTAAAAGTGGTGGGATATAGAAGAATCTGCTAGAAGGGAGTGAGTATGACCTAAATATAGTATATGAAATTCTCAAATAACTAATATATATATATTTTCTTAAAAAAAAGCAATGTAATTTGGTCTTAAACATCTTTATCAGGGCTTTAGAACTAAATGAATGTGTTAAAGAATAGTCTTGGCTTTAGATCCAGTCTACCCAAATTCTATATAAAACCAAGGAGGGAAGAAACTTATTGATCTCTATTAGTTAGGCTGTGAAAAAATATGTAATTCTTAACAAAATATTTTACTCATTCTGGTCATCAGTTGACCTCATAGGGAGTGTTAGCATTTTGATTATATTAGACATACAAGCATTAAAATTTGAAGATATGTTCAAATAATGATGCTAGTTAAGAAACAAGAACTGATCATTTGTTTTTCCCATAATTCATGCATACACAATTGAGAAACTTACTTATATAAGGGAAAACTGCCTCAAAGCTAAATGACATTTCAAATTCATTGTGGCATGGTAGTGACTACATAAGACCTATTTTGAAATTAATGCTTTCATCTTAATTAATTTAAATTCGTTAGAAATATTATTGTATATGTCAGATATTGATGTCAGAAAAAAATCCCAATTAAAAGAAATTTTCTAGAAAAAGTTTAATAATGATAGTTATCCAATGCAAAGTTGACAGGTTTTCATAAACAATTACATATGATAAATAGTATTTATATATATATATATATATATATATATATATATATATATATATATATTCTGTCAGGGGCAGCCCTGCTTACACTGAAGGCCTAAAATCAGCAGTCGGCCCAACATACATGCCTGCTAGCACCACGTCTTGGGTCTCTGTGGAAAAACACTGAAACAGGTAGCTATAAGCTATTGTAAACAAGCAGCTTTGGTGGAGGGCTGCCAAGTCTGAGTAGACAAAGACCTTGAAGATAGGTAGCTTTGGTGGATAGTACCAATATAGATAGAGACAAGTGAATCATAGAGTCATAGTGACATATCACCTGAACCTCTATTCCCCTGATACTCTGTTCTGGAAGATATCTGTACTCCCCCTGAATACCCACATTCCTGCGTCATCCCCTTACTCAAATCCTGCCCTTTTTGTGTATATAAGCCCTGTGTGAAACAATAAAGATTACGATCTGATCAAAATAGACAGGTCGTGCCTCTTCGCATCGTTGTCTCCTATCCCCTGCTCTCTTTCAGGTGATCTCCTGGACTCCTGTTTAATGTCCTGCTGGCCAGGACATTTTTCAAATATTAAGTCTATAGGAAAATGTACTTAATATATAACTTTAAATAAATATCTATTTATCCTATTCTAAAATGCTCATTCTAACACATCTACCTGTATCCTCACAACTAATATCACAAAACTTACATTTTATTAAAATTTAATTATAAATATTACCATTGTAACGTTAATACCTTTCCAACATTCCTGCAATTTCTTCTCTTCTGGAAGGCAACTTAGATAAAATTAAATATAAGACTCTTCTCTTGTACTTTAAAGTGATAAATGATGGGAGAAAGATTTAGAACCAAAAGAAAGTTTTAAAAATGTATTTTAGGGAGAAAAAATATCTTTTTGATATAGTATTTCGTAGTTACTGCTATAGTAATAATTTATCTCTCTTATATGGATATTAAGTTTCAATGACAGAGGCAATATTGATTTATATACAGTCTTCTTTATCCTAGTTATGACAGTCAAGTAATTGTGCATATGAGTTGTATGACTGCCTATGAAATATACTACTGTATATTATTTTTCTGAAAAGAATGATCTAAAGGTAATTTTAGTCTTTATTTCCAAGCTTAAATTCACTTTCTTTTACTTATAATAGATTATAAATTTTACAATATTGTATTAAATAATCTTGTGACCAGTATAAAGCATCTAAACCAAAAATAAACAGCTGGGGTAGACAAGAACTCTCCAATCTAATAGTGACTATAACTTCAAAGAATCTGATTATGTTGTGAACATATTCAGTTATTGGTTGAGATAAGTACTTTAAGTCTTACCAATTGTAATTATACCTTTGTTTATCATTTTTTTCAAATCATTATATATTTTGTATATGCCATTCAATTGTATTTTAACCGAATATTTTAATTGTAAAAGTGTTATTATTAGGTTTTCTATTATATGAAAATTGGAATAAATATTCCTTGAAATGCTTCTAAAATAAGCAAATATTTTATAGCCCTAGTTATATTATATTCCTACATGTTTTTAATTTCTTCATACAGATTGGGTATAAATATTTTCAATAATTGCCTATCTCACTTTCTAATACGGGAATAAATGAAATAATTTTCTAAACCATAGTTTTTAATATAAGACTGTGTACATAAAAGAATTTTAACATATTTCAATGTACCTATTTCAAAAGTACTTATTAGTTTATAATCAAAATACTGTAATATAGTGGGAAAGTAACATTCTACATGTTTTCACTGCATATAAAAATATGTTAAGAATTTGAATCTTACTTTTGGCTGGGAGTCAGGGGGCGTTAAGAAACCAGCAGGCACTCAAACCCTGCCCCTCTGGAATACCACTTATTTTAGGCCCCGAGCCTGTTCCTTGTGGCTGGGGCAGTCACTGAGCTGGCCTCTTCTTGTGGAGACACCTGACCCTGAGCCATCCTAGAGAAGCCACTGCACTCAGAGCAGAGGCCTGGTCCTTCTGGCTGGGGAAGACACCAAGCTGGTCTGCTCCTATGGAAACACCATACCCTGAGCCATTCTAGAGGACCCACTGCACTGAGAGCAGTGAACACCTAGCTGGTCTGTTCTGGTGGAGACACCTTATCCTGAGCCATCCTAGAGGAGCTGCTGCACTCAGGGCATCAGGATTTCAGGATCCCTGAGGTGGCCTGATCCCCAGAAGTTCTTTCGACCCAGGAGCTTAGGATCACAGGAACACAGAGACATCTGGACTCTAAGGAATTCTGACACAAGCAAGATAACTGGAAAGACAGACTGCAGTCAGACACAGTGAGCACAGGTAATCCTAGAGTCAACCAGATGGTGAAAGGCAAGTGCAAGAACACAGTCAACAGAAACCAAAATTACTCGGAATCATCAGAACCCAGTTCTCCCACCATAACAAGCCCTGGATACCCCATCACACAGGAAAAGCAGGACTCAGAATTAAAATCACTTCTCATGATGATGATAGAGGAGTTTAAGAAGGACGTAAGTAACTTCCTTAAAGAAGTACAGGAGAACACAGATAAACAGGTAGAAGCCCTTAAGAGGAAACACAAAAATCCCTTAAAGAATTGCAAGAGAACACAGCTAAACAGATAGAAGCCTTTAAAGAGGAAACACAAAAATCCTTTAAAGAATTGCAAGAAAACACAATCAAACAGGTGAAGGAATTGAACAAAACCATCCAGGATCTAAAAATGGAAATAGAAACAATAAAGAAATCTCAAAGGGAGACTACACTGGGTATAGAAAATGTAGGAAAGAGATCTGGAGTCATAGATGCAAGCATCACCAACAGAATACAAGAGATAGAAGAGAGAATCTCATGTGCAGAAGGCACCATGGAAAACATTGACACAACTGTCAAAGAAAATGCAAAATGAAAAAAAGAAAAACCTCCTATCCCAGAACATCCAGGAAATCCAAGACACAATGAGAAAACCAAACTTAAGGATAATAGGTATAGATGAGAGTGAAGATTCCCAAGTTAAAGGGCCAGTAAATATCTTCACAAAATTATAGAGGAAAATTTCCCTAACCTAAAGACTGAGATGCCCATAAAGATACAAGAAGCCTACAGAACACCAAACAGACTAGACCAGAAAAGAAATACCTCCCGTCACATAATAACCAAAACATCAAATGCACAAAACAAAGAAAAAGTACTAAAAACAGTAAGGGAAAAAGGTCAAGTAACATATAAAGGCAGATCTATAAGAGTTACACCAGACTTTTCACCAGAAACTATAAAAGCCAGAAGATCCTGGTCTGATATCATACAGACCCTAAGGGAACACAAATGCCAGCCCAGATTGCTATACCCAGCAAAATTCTCAATCACTATAAATGGAGAAACCAAGATATTCCATGACAAAACCAAATTTGCACAATATCTTCCCCTAAACCCAGCATTTCAAAGGATAATTGATGGAAAACACCAACACAAGGAAGGAAACTACAACCTTGAGAAAGCATGGAAGTAATCTTCCAACAACCTCCCCAAAAAAAGGTAGCTACACAAACATAATTCCACCTCTAATAACAAAAATAACAGGAAGCCACAATCATTTTTCCTTAATATCTCTTAACATCAATGGACTCAATTCTCCAATAAAAAGACGTAGACTATCAGACTGGATACATAAACAGGACCCAGAATTTTGCTGCATAGAGGAAATGCACCTCAGTCACAAAGACAGACACTATCTCAGAGTAAAAGGTTGGAAAACAATTTTCCAAGCAAATGGTCCTAAGAAACAAGCTGGAGTAGCCATTCTAATATCAAATAACATCAACTTTCAACCAAAAGAGGTCAAAAAAGATAAGGAAGATAACCAAAACATCAAATGCACAAAACAAAGAAAAAGTACTAAAAACAGTAAGGGAAAAAGGTCAAGTAACATATAAAGGCAGATCTATAAGAGTTACACCAGACTTTTCACCAGAAACTATAAAAGCCAGAAGATCCTGGTCTGATATCATACAGACCCTAAGGGAACACAAATGCCAGCCCAGATTGCTATACCCAGCAAAATTCTCAATCACTCAAGGAAAAATCTACCAAGATGAACTCTCAATTCTGAACATCTATGCTCCAAATACAAGGGCACCTACATACATAAAAGAAACTTTACTAAAGCTCAAAGCACACATTGCACCCCACACAATAATAGTGGGGGATTTTAACACACTGCTCTCAGCAATGGACAGATTATGGAAACAGAAACTGAACAAAGACACATTGAAATTAACAGAAGGTATAAACCAAATGGATTTAACAGATATCTATAGAACATTTCATCCTAAAGCAAAAGAATATACCTTTTTCTCAGCACCTCATGGTACCTTCTCCAAAATAGGCCATATAATTGGTCACAAAACAGTCCTCAACAGATACAAAAAGATTGAAATAATCCCTTGCATCCTATCAGATCACCATGAACTAATTCTGGTCTTTAATAATGACAAAACTAATGGAAAACCCACATGCATGTGGAAACTGAACAATGCTCTACTCAATGATGACTTAGTTACCCTTGCATTTTGTTGCACACCAAAACAATTAGCTTATAAGCCCTCATTGCTGAGGATTCCAAACTTTGCCAGAAGAACATAAAGAATTCATTTTTGAAGTAACTGGAAATCAATCTCTCTCTGTCCTGATCCTTATCCCTGTCCCTTGTCCTTCTTTGTCTCCCTCTTCTTCTTCCATTCTTCCTTCTCTAGGATGAATGTTTTATTTGTCTACTACAGGAATATGATATACAGGACATCAGTGCTCTTACCTACAGTGGAATCTGCATGCTCCAATTCTGATCTCATTTAAAATGTGACCACTGGTAAAACATTATCATGACAAATATGTGTGTAAGTAGAGATGTTAGCCAAGAACCTATCAGTTAACTATGGATAGAACTTCATGCCTACCTCCTCTCTTCATGCCTTGGCTTTGTCAGACCTGAGTTTGTGCAGGTACTCTGTATGCTGACAATATACTCTGCTCTACTCCTGGATCTCTGCCTAGGATTTGTAATTGTACTGCTTCTTGTCTTTGTTTTTCCTTCCCTTCTCTTTCCAGCTGTTATTTAATGACTTTCATTTCCCTTTATATATGGAATTTATACAAATAAATCTATTGAAAGATTTCGGGAATCATTTACATAAGTGTATTGGAAACACATTATAACTGCAACAACTGGTGCCTCCATTAAGTTCAAAGAACTAGGTGAGTCATTTCACGTAATCTTTAATGGCTACCTTTCCCGAAGCAAGAGTTATGAGAAGTGTTGGGAGACAGAAAGATATATTTTAGAGTAGACTGGTAACTAAAATATTCTCCATTTGAAGACTATATATGCAAAAAATATTGGGAAGCACAATGTTGGTATTTAGGGATTAAAAACAGAAGAAATAAACTTGTGTATTTAGGGATGTGGGGGAATGAATGGGGAAATAAATTAACATGATAATTTTTTAAAAAACCCCCCCCCCCCTTTTTTTTAAATTTTTTTTTCCTTTTTTTTTTTTCCCCCCCCCCTTTCCCTTTTTTTTTTTTTTTTTTTTTGGGGAATTTAAAAAAAGGGGGTTTGGGAAAAAAAAAAAAAACCCCCCCCTTTAAACCCCAAAACCCCTTCCCCCAAAAAAAAAAAATTTTTTTTTCCCCGAATTCCCCCCTTTGGGGGGAAAAAATTTCCCCCCCCCCCAAAAAAGGGGGGAAGGGGGGCCCCCCCCCCCCCCCTTTTTTAAAAAAAAAAAAGGGGGGGAAAGGGAAAAAAAAAAAAAATTTTTTGGGGGGGGGGGGAAAAAAATCCCTTAAAAAAACCCCCCCCCTTTTTCCCCCCTTTTTCCCCCCCCCCCCCCCCCCCCCCTTTTTTTTTCCCCCCCACCCCCCTTTTTTTTTGGGTTTTTAAAAAACCCCCCCCCCCCCCCCCCCCCCCCCCCCTTTTCCCCCCCCCCAAAAAAAAAAAAAAATTTTCCCCCCCCCCCCCCCGGGGGGAAAAACCCCCAAAAAACCCCCCCCCCCCCCCCCCCCCCCCCCTTTTTTTTTCCCCCCCCCCGGGGGGTTTTTTTCCCCCCAAAAAAACCCCCCCCCCCCCCCCCCCCCCCCCCCAAAAAAAAAAAAAAAAACCCCCCCCCCCCCCCCCCCCCCCCCCCCCCCCCCCCCCGGGGGGGGGGAAAAAAAAAAAAACCCCCCCCAAAAAAAAATTTAAAAAAAAAAAAAATTTGGGGTTTTCCCCGGGGAAAAAAGGGGGGAAAAAAAAAAAAAAAAAAAAAAAAAACCCCCCGGGGGCCCCCCCCCCCCCCCCCCCCCAAAAAAACCCCCCCCCCCAAAAAAAACCCCCAAAAAACCCCCCCGGGGGGGGGGGGGGGCCCCCCCCCCCCCGGGGGGGGGTTTTTCCCCCCCCGGGGGTTTTTTTTCCCCCCCCCCCAAAAAAACCCAAAAAGAAAAAACCCCCCCCCAAAGGGGGGTTTGGGGGGGGGGGCCCCCCCCCGGGGGGAAAAAGGACAAAAAAAAAAAAAAAAAAAAAAAAAGGGGGGGCCCCCAAGGGGGAACCAAAAAAAAAAAAAAGGGAAAAAAAAGGGGGGAAAAACCAAAAACCCCGGGGGGAAAAAAAAAAACCCCCCCAAAAAAAAAACCCCCCCCCCCCCCAAAAAACCCCCCCCAAAAGGGGGGTTTTCAAAAAAAAAAAAAAAAAAATTTTTAAAAAAAATTTTTTAAAAAGGAAAAAAAAACCCCAAAAAAAAAGGGGAAGCCCAAAAAAAAAAACCCCGGGGAAAAAAAAAAAAAAAAGGAAAAAAAAAAATTCCCAAAAAAAAAAAAATTTTTAAAAAAAAAAAAAAAAAAAAAAAAAAACAAAAAAAAAAAACAAAAAGAAAAAAAAAAAAAAAAGGGGAAAAAAAAAAAAAAAAGGGGGGGCGGGGGGAAAAAACCCCCAAAAAAAAAAAAAGGAACACTAGAGTCAACCAGATGGCGAAAGGCAAGCGCAAGAACACAAGCAACAGAAACCAAAGTTACCTGACATCATCAGAACCCAGTTCTCCCACCATAGCAAGCCTTGGATACTCCATCACACAGGAAAAACAGGACTCAGAATTAAAATCACTTCTCATGATGATGATGGAGGATTTTAAGAAGGACATAAGTAACTCCCTTAAAGAAATAGAGGAGAACACAGGTAAACAGGTAGAAGCTCTCAAAGAGGAAACACAAAAA
Organism: Mastomys natalensis; assembly: GCA_021653895.1. Lineage (NCBI taxonomy): Eukaryota > Metazoa > Chordata > Mammalia > Rodentia > Muridae > Mastomys > Mastomys natalensis. The sequence continues at coordinate 156,166 of JAJTUV010002599.1, read as the reverse complement.
TCCTGGAAAGAATTGAAAGAGAACACAGGTAAACAGGTAGAAGCCCTTAAAGAGGAAACACAAAAATCCTTTAAAGAATTTCAAGAAAACACAATCAAACAGGTGAAGGAATTGAACAAAACAATCCAGGATCTAAAACAGGAAATAGAAACAATAAAGAAATCTCAAAGGGAGACTACTTGGAAATAGAAAACGTAGGAAAGAGATCAGGAGTCATAGATGCAAGCATCACCAACAGAATACAAGAGATAGAAGAGAGAATCTCATGCACAGAAGATACCATGGAAAACCGCGACACAACAGTCAAAGAAAATGCAAAATGCAAAAAGCTCCTAACACAGAACATCCAGGAAATCCAAGATGTAATCAGGAGACCAAACCTAAGGATAATAGATATAGATGAGAGTGAAGATTCCCAATCTACAGGGCCAGTAAATATCTTCAACAAAATTATAGAGGAAAATTTCCCCAACCTAAAGAACGAGACACTCATAAACATACGAGAAGCCTACAGAACACCAAACAGACTAGACCAGAAAAGAAATACCTCCAGTCACATAATAATCAAAACACCAATGCACAAAACAAAGAAAAAATACTAAAAGCAGTAAGGGAAAAAGGTCAAGTAACATATAAAGGCAGACCTATAAGAATTACACCAGACTTTTCACCAGAGACTATAAAAGCCAGAAGATCCTGGTTGATATGATACAGACACTAAGGGAACACAACTGCTAGCCCAGACTGCTATACCCAGCAAAACTCTCAATCACTATAGATGGAGAAACCAAGATATTCCATCACAAAACCAAATTTGCACAATATTTTCCCCACAAACCCAGCACTTCAAAGTATAATTGATGGAAAACACCAACACAAGGAAGGAAACTACAACAGAGAAGAAGCATGGAAGTAATCTTCCAACAACCCCCCCCAAAAAGGTAGCTACACAAACATAATTCCACCTCTATTAACAAAAATAACAGGAAGCAACAATCATTTTTCCTTAATATCCCTTAACATCAATGGACTCAATTCTCCAATAAAAAGACGTAGACTATCAGACTGGATACATAAACAGGACCCAGAATTTTGTTGCATACAAGAAACACACATCAGTGACAAAGACAGACATTACCTCAGAGTAAAAGGCTGGAAAACAATTTTCCAAGCAAATGGTCCCAAGAAACAAGCTGGAGTAGCCATTCTAATATCAAATAAAATCAACTTTCAACCAAAAGTAATCAAAAAGATAAGGAAGGACACTTCATACTCATTAAAGGAAAAATCTACCAAGAAGAACTCTCAATTCTGAACGTCTATGCTCCAAATGCAAGGGCACCTACATACATAAAAGAAACTTTACTAAAGCTGAAAGCACACATTGCACCTCACACAATAATAGTGGGGGATTTTAACACCCCGCTCTCCCAATGGACAGATCGTGGAAACAGAAACTAAACAAAGATACATTGAAATTAGCAGAAGTTATGGACCAAATGGATTTAACAGATATCTATAGAACATTTCATCCTAAAGTAAAAGAATATACCTTTTTCTCAGCACCTCATGGTACCTTCTCCAAAATAGACCATATAATTGGTCAAAAAACAGTCCTCAACAGATACAAAAAGATTGAAATAATCCCCTGCTTCCTATCAGATCACCACAGACTAAGGCTGGTCTTTAATAATGACAGAACCAAGGGAAAACCCACATCCATGTGGAAACTGAACAATGCTCTACTCAATGATGACTTTGTCAAGGAAGAAATAAAGAAAGAAATTAAAGACTTTCTAGAATTTGATGAAAATGAGGAAACATCATACCAGAACTTGTGGGACTCCATGAAAGCAGTGCTAAGAGGAACTCATAGCTCTAAGTGCCTACAAAAAGAAATTGGAGAGAGCACACATTAACAACTTGACAGCACACCTGAAAGCTCTAGAACAAAAAGAAGCAAATACACCCAAGAGGAGTAGGCGTCAGGAAATAATCAAACACAGGGCTGAAATCAACTGAGTAGAAACAGAAAGAACTATACAAAATATCAACAAAACCAGGAGTTGGTTCTTTGAGAAAATCAACAAGATAGATAAACCCTTAGCCAGATTAACCAGAGGGCACAGAGACAGTACCCAAATTAATAAAATCAGATCTGAAAAGGGAGACATAACAACAGAAACTGAGGAAATTCAAAAAATCATCAGATACTACTACAAAGGCCTATACTCAAGAAAACTGGAAAATCTGGATGAAATGGACAATTTTCTGGACAGATACCAGGTACCAAAGTAAATGTGGAGCAAATAAACCATCTAAACTGTCCCATAACCCCTAAAGGAATAGCAGCAGTCATTAAAAGCCTCCCCACCAAAAAAAAGCCCAGGACCACATGGTTTTAGTACAGAATTCTATCAGATCTTCAAGGAGACCTAATACCAATTCTCTTCAAACTATTCCACAAAATAGAAACAAAAGGAACACTACCCAATTCGTTCTATGAAGCTACAATCACACTCATACCTAAACCTCACTAAGACCCAACAAGAAAGAGAACTTCAGACCAATCTCTCTTATGAATATCGATGCAAAAATACTCAATAAAATTCTAGCAAACCGAATCCAAGAACACATCAAAACAATCATTCATCATGATCAAGTGGGCTTGATCCCAGGAATGCAGGGATGGTTCAATATTCGGAAATCCATCAATGTAATCCACTACATAAACTCAAAGAAAAAAACCACATGATCATCTCATTAGATGCTGAGAAAGCATTTGACAAAATTCAACATCCCTTCATGTAAAAGTCTTGGAAAGAACAGGAATTCAAGGACCATACCTAAACATAGTAAAAGCAATATACAGCAAACCAGTAGCTAACATCAAACTTAATGGAGAGAAACTTGAAGCATTCCCACTAAAATCAGGGACTAGACAAAGCTGCCCACTCTCTCCCTACCTCTTCAATATAGTACTGGATGTCCTAGCCAGAGCAATCAGACAACAAAAAGAAATCAAAGGAATACAAATAGGAAAGGAAGAAGTCAAAATATCACTATTTGCAGATGATATGATAGTTACTTAAGTGACCCCAAAAACTCCACCGGAGAACTCCTAAACCTGATAAAAACTTCAGCAAGGTGGCAGGTTATAAAATCAACTCGAACAAATGAGTAGCCTTCCTCTACATGAAAGATAAACAGGCTGAAAAACAAATTAGGGAAATGACACCTTCACAATAGTCACACATAATATAAAATACCTCGGGGTGAATCTAACCAAGCAAGTGAAAGATCTGTATGACAAGAACTTCAAGTCTCTGAAGAAAGAAATTGAAGAAGATTTCAGGAAATGGAAAGATCACCCATGCTCATGGATTGGCAGGATTAATATAGTAAAAATGGCCATCTTGCCAAAAGCAATCTACAGATTCAATGCAATCCCATGAAAATACCAACTCAATCTTTACAGAACTAGAAAGAGAAATTCTGAAATTTATTTGGAACAACAAAAAACCCAGGATAGCGAAAACCATTCTCAACAATAAAAGAACTTCTGGAGGAATCGCCATCCCTGACCTCAAGCTTTACTACAGAGCAGTAGTGATAAAAAACGGCCTGGTGTTGGTACAGAGACAGGCAGGAAGATCAGTGGAATAGAGTTGAAGACCAGAAATGAACCCACACAACTATGGTCATTTAAACTTTGACAAGGAGCTAAAACCATCCAGTGGAACAAGGACAGCATTTTCAACAAATGGTGCTGGTTCAACTGGAGGACAGCATGCAGAAAAATGCAAATTGATCCATTCCTATCTACTTGTACAAAGCTCAAGTCCAGGTGAATAAAGGACCTTCACATAAAACCAGACACACTGAAACTAATAGAAGAGAAAGTAGGGAAGACCCTCGAATACCTAGGCACAGGGGAAAAGTTCCTGAACAGAACACCAATGACCTATGCTCTAAGATCAAGAATTGACAAATGGAACCTCATAAAATTGCAAAGTTTCTGTAAGGCAAAGGACACTGTCAATAGGACAAAACAGCAACCAACAGATTGGGAAAAGATCTTTACCAATCCCACATCCTATAGAGGACTAATATCCAATATATACAAAGAACTCAAGAAATTAGACTTTAGGCAACCAAATAACCCTATTAAAAAATGGAGTAAGGAGCTAAACAAAGAATTCTCAACTGAGGAAATGCGAATGCCGAGAAGCACCTAAAGAAATGTTCAGCATCCTTGGTCCTCAGGGAAATGCAAATCAAAACAACCCTGAGATTCCATTTCACACCAGTCAGAATGGCTAAAATAAAAAACTCAGGTGATAGCAGATGCTGGCGTGGATGTGGAGAAAGAGGAACACTCCTCCATTGTGGTGGATTGCAAGATGGTGCAACCACTATGGAAATCAGTCTGGCGGTTCCTCAGAAAATTGGGACATATCACTAACTGAGGACCCAGCTATACACTCCTGGGTATATATCCAGAAGATGCTCTAACACATAACAAGGACATATGCTCCACTATGTTCATAGCAGCATTATTTATAATAGCCAGAAACTGGACCGAACCCAGATGCCCTTCAACAGAGGAATGGATACAAAAAATGTGGTACATTTATACAATGGAATATTGCTCAGCTATTAAAAACAATGAATTTGATAAATTCATATATAAATGGATGGAACTAGAAAATATCATCCTGAGTGAAGTAACCCAATCACAAAAGAACATACATGGTATTCACTCACTGATTATTGGATTTTAAGCCCAGAAGCCTGAAATACCAAGATACAACACACAGACCACAAAAAGCTCATGAAGAATGATGACCAAGTAGGGGGGCTTCAGTCCTTCTTAGAAGGAGTAACAAAATACTCAAGGGTGCAAATATGGAGACACAGTGCAGGACAGAAACTGAAGAAGAGACAGACCATCCACCTGGATATCCATCCTATGTGCAGTCACCAAAGGTAGAGGTTGATGTGGATGTCAGCATGTACATGCTGACAGGAGCCTGATATAGCTGTCTCCTTAGAAGTCTGCAAGAGTCTGACATACTCAGAGGCAGATGCTCACAGCTAACCATTAAACTGATCATGGGGTTCCCAATGGAGAAGATAGAGTGAAGGCTAAAGGAGTTAAGAGGATTCGTGACACCATGAGGAAAGCAACAATCCCAACCAACCAGAGCCCCCAGGGTCTAAACCACCAGCCTGGGAGCACTTAGGGAGGGACCCATGGCTCCAGCTATATATGCAGTGGAGCTATATATAAGGGGGAGAAGAGATCCTGGTCCCATGAAGGCTGGACGTCGTGGGGGTGGGATACTCGAGGGTGGGGAGGTGATGTACGGGGAGGGTGGGTGGGGCTACACCAACGTGGAGGCAGGAGGAGGGGGGAAGGGATAGTGAATTCCTGGGAGGGAGGCGGGGAAATGGGGTAAGGAGAGAACATCTGAAATTTAAAAAAAAAAATTTTCCAATTAAAAACAAAAAAGAAGAAAGAAAAAAAAGAACCATATCTGGGCTACATACTAATATTCTTCTCCTGTGAAATTAAGCTAGCCCTCACAGTTCAAATAACTCTCAGCCAGCACAACTGTCTTTCAAAATTCTACTAGCATGACCAATTAAGCCCTGCTTAAAGCATTCAACTGCTTTTCTATAGAAAGTCCCCCAAATGTTCCCAATTTCTTCAAACAGAATCATGCTCAGGCCTATTACAGCAATACTCCTCTTCCTGGTACCAAGTTCTGTCTCAGTGTTTTATTTCTGTGAAGAGACACTATGAGCACTGCATATCTTACAATAAAAACATTCAATTTTGGTGGCTAATGTAGTGTTTTATTGCTGTGAAGAGGCATTATGAGCACAGCATATCTTATAATAAAAACATTTAATTTTTGGTGACAAATGGTTCAGAGGCTTATTCCATTATCATGGTGGTTAGCTTGGCAGCAGGCAGGGAGACATGGTGCTGGAAATATAGTTGATAGTTACATATCTAGATCAGTAGGCAGGAGGAGGAGAGAGAGCCACTTGACCTAGCTTGAACATTCGAAACCCCAATGCTCAGTCCCAGTGACACACTTCCTCCAGCAAGGCCATGAGTACTCCAGAAGGACCAAACATCATAATAGTGGTACTCCTATGAGTCTAAGGGAGTCATATTGATTCAAACCACCATAGAACCCATACCTGATACTGACTGGATAATCAAACTCCAGAGACTAGCTAGTTCCGAGACCTCAGGTAGAACTAAATACTATTATTGATCCTTAAAAAGGAGTCTTTAAAAAAGTCTCCTAACTATATTCTGCTATACTCACAGATCATTGCTTCATTCAGCCATTACCAAAGAAGATTTCTTCCTGCAGCAGATGTGAACAAATTCATAGACCCACAACCAGATATTACTCAGAGGTGAAGATCTTGGAACATACAGGTCTAAATGGATGTCTCCATTAAGTTCTTACCCTTAGAGCTCATGGAACCTCACAGAAGAGGAAAAAAAGAGAGTATCAGAGCCAGAAGATGGAGGATCCCAGGAGAACAAAGGCCCAATAAATCAACCAACTAAAGCTCCTATGAAATCATAAAACCTGAAGCAGAAAGCCCAAGGTCAACACAGGTCTTCAGAAGCTTCTCTGTGTATATATTATAGCTGTTAGTTACATATCTCTATGGAACTCCTGTGTTTATAAACTAGTAGGTAGGTCTCTGATTCTTGTGCCTTCCTTTGTGTTTCTTTTCTTCTGTTGGTTGCCTTGTCCAAATCAATATGAAGGGTTCTGTTTTATCTTATTTTATATTATTTTGTTATGTTTTATTGTTATCTTCAGAAGCCATTGTTTTCTGAGAGACAGAAATGAAATGGATCAGGATTGGAGAAGAGGTGGCAGAAATGAAAAGAAAAGAAAAAGAGCATCCCCTTTGCCCACCTTGAACCATAAAAGAAATCAAATTAGAACATTCTTCCTATTTCTCAAGCCAAAATGTTCTGAGCATGTATAAGGAATAGACATCCTTATGGACAAGCTTCTGTACTGACAACATAGTGCTGAAGTCGTTATCTGAGTAAGTTAAAGCAGGCTGACAGTGGACATCATAGAGAATTATGAGGTAGCACAAAATGGCTGACACTCGATGTCCTGAAGTCTCCTTGAGCATCACAAAGCGATGACGACACCTTCTAAAGAACTCTGGCTTGGAACATGTAGGTCAGCAGTGGGAGCTCATGGAGTGGGCGCGAACCAATAAGGGGTTGCTAGGATACAAAGCCTGGTACAAACGGTTGGGCGTTGGACTTGTACTTGAGGCCCACGGCCCAGCAGGTCAGCAGACAGCAACCAGATCAATAGAGAGCAGCCAAGTAGAGCCAAGTCTTCCTGCGACATCTCATTCTGAAGCCAGCATGCCCAGGACTTCGGAGAACAGTCTTCGAGGGTCCTCATCTCGCCACCGTCGCTCCCGCACCTCCAGAGCCCAGCTGATCTTTGCCGTGAGCCTGGTGGAACATTTGAGGGATGGCGGCCATGCCCGGAGGCTGAGTGAAACAGTGCCCATCTTCTTGGCAGCAATCCTGGAGTTCCTCACCCGCAGGCTGCTGGAGCTGGCAGGCAGTGAAGCCCAACGCAGAGGTACTCGGAGGCGCATCACCCCAGAGCTGCTGGATGTGACCGTCTACAGCAATATGCTGCTTGGTGAATTGTTCCAATTCACCACCATCTCCCAGGTGGCCCCGGCTCACGACTAGCTACTAGCTCCTACTGCTGCCTGGATCTGCTTTGCTGACCTGCTCTCCGCTAACCTATTATAAGTCCTTTCATCCTGCCCAACTTTTCCTACAAACAGCCCTAAATGGCTGAATAGTTCCCTTTCTCCCTTCTCCCAATTGTTCTATTAAATAAAGTTTTATTTGGAAGAAAAAAAAAAACTGTTTTCATATTTGATTCTGTGTAAGGCGGCATCTTACTTATCTAATTTCTTCTCATCTTTGCTGGGATATGTAATGGGATTTCTATACACAGGGTCATCCAGGCTCTTCACAGGACCAAGGATTTCCTCTTCAATCTATGCCCAACAAGGCCTTCCTCCACTACATATACAGCTGGAGTCATGAGGCCCTTCCTATATGCTCCCAGGCTGGTGGTTTAGGCCCTGGGAGCTCTGGTTGGTTGGTATTGTTGCTCTCCCCTTGGGGCCACAGACCCCTTCTGCTTCTGATCCTTCAGTCTTCTCTGTAACTCCTACATTGGGGACCCCATGATCAGTTCAATGGTTAGCTGTGAGCATCTCCCTCTGTATATGTCAGGCTCTGGCAGATGTCAAAGGAGACAGCAAACTCAGGTGATAGCAGCTGCTGGTGAGGATGTGGAGAAAGAGAAACACTCCTCCATTGCTGGTGTTTTGTAAGCTGGTACAACCACCCTGGAAATCAGTCGGCGTTTCCTCAGAAAATTGCACATAGCATTACCTGAGGTCCCAGATATACCACTTGTGGGTATATACCCAGAAGATTCTCCAACATATAACAAGGACACATGCTCCACTATGTTCATAGCAGCCTTATTTATAATAGCAAGATGCAACGTATAAACCTCATGAAACTCAAGAAGAAGGAGGAAGACCAAAGTGAGGGTGCTTTTGTCCTTTTTAGAACGAGTATCAAAAGATTCAACCAGAGCTCCCAGGATCTAAACCTCCAGCCTGAGAACAGACAGGGCAAGCTGTCCTCTGAGAGCTCTAACCACAGCTGACTCAGACAGATACAGACATCCAGAGCCAAACAGTGGATGGAGCTTGAGGACTCTTATAGAAGAATAGGGGGAAGGACTGTGGGCCCTAAGGAGATAGGAACTGCACAGGAAGATCAACAGAGTAAACCAACCTGAACCCTTGGAGCTCTCAGAGACTGAATCACCAACCGTGGAGCATACCTAGTCTACACAGATCTACCTCCATGGGCCGGACCTAGGCCTCCCTGCACATATGTTGTAAATGTGCAGCTTGGTTTTCATGCAGGTCTCAAACATCTGGAGTGGGGCTATCCCAAAACATGCAGCCTGTATATGGAGTATGGTCTTCTAGCTGAGTGCCTCATCTGGCCTCAATGGGAGAGGAAGCACCTAGCCTCTCAGAGACTTAAAGTGGCAGGGTGGGGGATACAGGAGGAGGGGGTACTCAGAAATCAAGAGATGGGGAAGGATTGTGGGAGGGGGTGACTGGGACGGGTTATAAAGTGAATAAGCAAAAAAATAAAATAAAATTAAAAAAGGAAAATAAAAACAATGAATTCATGAAATTCTTAGGAAAGTGGATGGAACTAGAAACTATCATCCTGAGTGAGGTAACCCAATCACAAAAGGACACACATGGCAAGTACTCATTGATAAGTAGATATTAGACCAAAAGCTTGCAATATCCAAGATTCAACTCACAGACCAAATGAAGCTCATGAAGAAGGAAGAGCAAACAGTGGGTGTTTCGGTCCTTCTTAAAAGGAGTAACAAAATGCTCATGGGAGAAAATATGGAGACAAAGTGTGGGACAGAAACTGAAGGAGGCTCTATCCAGAGACTACTCCACCTGGCTATCCATCCCATGTGCAGTCACCAAAGGCAGATGCTGATGTGGATGACAAGAAGTGCATGTTTATAAAAATTGCTTCTTTATAAGCTATTTTATCTTAGTCGTATCTTACTGTCTTCTAATTGTCTATGCTCTTTTTTTATTTTTTATTTTTTTATTTGTACTCTTTCCCTTGCTGACTTCAAAACCTTACAAATGACCAGTGTGTGTGTGTGTGTGTGTGTGTGTTGTATGTGTGTGTGTGTGTGTTATTGTCATGTCTCAAACTTTTCCGGGTGAGACTACAAGCTAAGTCATTGTTACAATCAATTACTAACTGTCTTATATGTTTCCATTTGAGCACACTATACAATATGTCCACATAGTTGTAAGTAAAATGATATTTAAGATATTTATTGAGTGTCTATAGTTATACATAAAGCTATTTTCCAAGGTAATATTTTCATTGATTATTGGGAATTTTGCACAATGCAGCATGATCACACTCAATTCCCAGTCCTCCAACACCTGTCCCTGATCCTTGTGACCACCCCACAAAAGGGAAAGAGAAAAAAAATCCCATAAGTTTATGTGTGTTGCTCATGTGTTCAGTGGAGCATGATAGAACTTCCAGTGCTAGCCCCTTACAGAAAGTGGATTCCTTCCCCATCTGCTGCCAGAATGCATCAATTTTGGAGTGCTACACTTCAACATCTTTATCACACTTTTTTAGGGTTTTCACTAATAACTGAATATTATCCAAAAAGTTTAGAATACCCATGATACAACTCATAGACCATAGGAAGCTTAAAAGGAAGGAAGGGAAGGCCCAAGTATAGATAACTGAAACCCACTTGGATGGGGTTTCACTCACAGGAGTCAGAAAAAGGGAGGAAATTGGGTGGGAGAGAGTAGGGGAGAGGAAATAAGGAGGGACAGGATCAAGCATGAACAAGAGGGACACCCATAGGGTCAGGAGAATGAACTGAAATATGCAGCAGTGGGAGTTATGGGACAGGAGAATCCTTTAGAAAGACCCAGAGACCAAGGATATTAGACACTACCAGGACTCAATGGAAATGGCATTAGCCGAAATGCACAACAATGGGGAGATAGAACCTGAAGAGACCAACTCCAATAGGTAGACATGGCCACCACTTCAGAAAGGGGGCCACTCACTCGTCTTCCTGAATAGAACAACAATGGCCTATGCTCTAAGATCAAAAATTGACAAATGGGACTTCATAAAATTGCAAAGTTTCTGTAAGGCAAAGGACACTGTCAATAGGACAAAACGGCAACCAACAGATTGGGAAAAGATCTTTACCAATCCCACATCCGATAGACGACTAATATCCAATATATACAAAGAACTCAAGAAATTAGACTCTAGACAACCAAATAACCCTATTAAAAATGGGGTACAGAGCTAAACAAAGAATTCTCAACTGAGGAAATGTGAATGGCCCAGAAGCACCTAAAGAAATGTCAGCATCCTTGGTCCTCAGGGAAATGCAAATCAAACAACCCTGAGATTCCACCTCACACCAGTCAGAATGGCTAAGATCAAAACCTCAGGTGATAGCAGATACTGGCGAGGATGTGGAGAAAGAGGAACACTCCTCCATTGTTGGTGGGATTGCAAGATGGTGCAACCACTATGGAAAACAGTCTGGTGGTTCCTCAGAAAATTGGACATATCACTAACTGAGGACCCAGCTCCACCACTCCTGGGTATATATCCAGAAGATGCTCTAACACATAACAAGGACATATGCTCCACTATTTTTATAGCAGCTTTATTTATAATAGCCAGAAACTGGAACGAACCCAGATGCCCTTCAACAGAGGAATGGATACAAAAAATGTGGTACATTTATACAATGGAATATTACTTAGCAATTAAAAACAATGAATTTGATAAATTCTTATATAAATGGATGGAACTAGAAAATATCATCCTGAGTGAAGTAACCCAATCACAAAAGAACATACATGGTATTCACTCACTGATTATTGGATATTAGCCCAGAAGCCTGAAATACCCAAGATTCAACTCACAGACCACATAAAGCTCATGATGAATGATGACCAAATAGGGAGCCTTCAGTCCTTCTTAGAAGGAGTAACAAAATACTCAAGGGTGCAAATATGGAGACACAGTGCAGGACAGAAACTGAAGGAGGGACTGTCTACAGACCATTCCACCTGGATATCCATCCTATGTGCAGTCACCAAAGGTAGAGGTTGACGTGGATGTCAGGATGTACATGCTGACAGGAGCCTGATATAGCTGTCTCCTAAGAGGTCTGCAAGAGTCTGACATACTCAGAGGCAGATGCTCACAGCTAACCATTAAACTGATCATGGGGTTCCCAATGGAGAAGATAGAGTGAAGGCTGAAGGAGTTGAGAGGATTTGCGACACCATGAGGAAAGCAACAATCCCAACCAACCAGAGCCCCAGGGTCTAAACCACCAGCCTGGGAGCGCTTAGGGAGGGACCCATGGCTCCAGCTATATATGCAGTGGAGCTATATAAGGGGGAGAAGAGATCCTTGATCCCATGAGGCTGGACGTTGTGGGGGGTTACTCGAGGGTGGGGAGGTGAGGTACAGGGAGGGTGGAAGGGGGTACACCAAGGTGGAGGCAGGAGGGGGGAAGGGATAGTGAGTTCCTGGGAGGGAGGGGGGAAATGTGGTAAGGAGAGAACATCTGAAATGTAAAAAAAAAAAAATTTCCAATAAAAAATCTCAAAAAAAAAAAAAAAACTAAAACAATTTTTAAAAAGTGTGAGTGTCTGAATCTCACTGCTGGAAGAATGATCTGGGATGAAGAATCAAACTAATCTTCAAGACTCTTTGGGGACACTTAACTTCAATATTGCTTCAAATTCTATACTTAAATTATGATAAACTCTTGTTTTAATTATTGCATGCTTACTGAAAGCATAACAACTTGTAGGACCATGAATTGCAGCCTGGTTTCTGGTTGAGCAGAGGCTAGAAACCATCGGAGATCCTTCAGGTGACCCTGTAGAGTCCCCTGCAAGTGACAGCAGGAATTTCACCACTCTTCCAGCCTCCAGGCTCCTGACATGAGGCCACAGCCCTCCATAGATTTGTATCTTTTAGTCACCTAGGGCAATACCCCTACTAGCACCTCCAAAGGTAGAGGGTGTGACAACAGCTCACATCCTCAAGACAGATCTCCACATTAATGAGGTACCTAAAGAGCAGAGGGATACAGCCAATTAAGCATTCCTTCCCAGACTCTCCTCCCTGCAAAAAGTATTTAATCCCAGGCCCGCCCTGAGATATGGGGGTACAGTTTCTCATCTACTTTCTGCCATGACAATAAACATCTTAAGATCATGGACTGGTTTTATATATATATATATCCACTGGGGGAACAGTGGAGCAGTCCTTCCCCTACAAAGCTGCTGTTTAATCTCGCGCAGAAGACCTCTCTGAATTCCCAGTCACTGAGACAACCAACCCAAGCAAACTGACCACAGCAACAAGCCAAGAACTATCATCCCTGCCTGACACAGCAGGAGCTTCTCTCTCTTTCTCCCCTTTTGGCAGCAGGCCATTCCATTCTGTATGCTTGAACTTTGATTTTGACTCTTTTGAGGCTGCCAGCAGAGCCTGAAGGCCCAAGACCCTTTTGTCCTGGAGTCTCCCCACCCAACTCCAGCTGTTTCCCTGGACCTCAGACTGCACTCTCTGCCCACTGAGCTGGGGTCTGGTGGCTCCCCATAGCCAGATGCTCACCAGGAACTGGCATGGGGAGAGTGTAGTCAAATTTCTTGAGCCTGTGTTTCCCCTAGTGGCCCTAACCCTGTGGCAGAGCAGATGTGGGACACACATTAGCCCAACAACTGGTGGAGAATTGAGTAACAGATGCAGGACAAACATTAACCCAACAAAAACTCACATAGAAAATGAACAATATTTTTCTTGAAAACTCTTGACTACTTTACTTTGAATGAGTTTTTAGTTCCATAATTGTACACACACATTTCATCATGTATTTTCTTACTACACAAATAATAGCCCAATGCATAAATATTACATTGTCTGTGACCCTTCTCATGTTGAGGAACATAATCTATGTCAAATACAATTTCTATTTACTTTTCACAGTGTGACTATGAATATGATTGATCAACTGCTTCTGAAGTAACATATAGAGACCTTTGCATATATGCCTAACTGTGAATTAGAACTAACTTGAGATAAATTTACATGGAGTCTTGGATAGAAACACCACCATGATTTTGATAGTATCTATAGAATGTTGCACTACCAGCACCAATGGAGGAGTATTCCCCACTACCCACATTATTACCAGCAATCTATGATTTGTTTTCTTGATATTAGCTATTTAGTTGGTTATAAGATGAATTATCCAAATAGGTTTAATTTGAATTTTTCAGCAAGAATGTTATGGAAGTATTATTTAATGTTTTACCATTTTTTCAGTGTGTCTTGGTCATTTTTCTTAGTTTTATCAGAAAACTCTGTTCAGTAGTCTAGCCAATTTTAATTAGGTTATTTGTTTGCTCCAGATTCAGATATTTCAGTTATTTCTATATTTAAGATATTAACGGCTGCATTGAAAGTATGTAAATGTAAATTATTTTTTTCATTTCTGTATCCTCTTACTTTGTCTAAAGCATAATTTCTCTTGCAATATAGAAGTTTTTCAGTTCCATGAAGTTCAAAGATTAATTTTTGCATCTTTGTGATGGTGTAATCAGTGTGCTGTTCTGAATGTCTTCTCTTCACCCAGTGAGTTCAAGATTGTTTCCGTTTTTTGTTTTTGTTTTTTTCAGAATCAGTGTATATCTGCTTATATTACAGTAGCTGTTCCATTTGATATTGAGTAGTGCAGAGTAATAAATATGGATATGCATTCTCCACCATGCAGCCATCCACTTTAACCAACTACATAATTTGATCATGCTATTTAAACATAAAAGTGATTGGTTATCTCAAATAAATCAGGAAACACCCTATGTAAAGATGACATAAAGACAGAAGTATAAGAATACCTTTCACAGATAAGAACATTTCTGACTATCACTTCTAATAAAATAAATACCATGGGATAACTCAACCTCCTAATATATGGGATAACAATAAAGCCAGGATCACTAAAACAACATAGAACAGTAAATGAACTGCTAAATGTATCACAATTCCTGAATTCAATCTGTATACAAATTTATGGCAATAAAAGCTACATGGTATTAAAAGGAGAGCATTTGAGAAATGGAATCAAATTGACAATAAGACATGAATTCAAACTCCTACAGATATAATATATTTAAAAAATAAGCCAAAATATCACATAGATAAAAGCTGTCTCCTGAAAGGCTTTGCCAGAGCCTGACAAATACAGAGGTGGATGCTCAGAGCCAACCATTTGACTAAGTATGGGTCCAAAATGGAGGAGTTAGAGAAAGGACTGAAGAAACTGAAGGGGTTTGCAGCCCCATAGAAGGAAAAAACAATATGAACCAATTTGACCACTCCCCACACCTCCCAGGGACTTAACCACCAAGCAAAGGGAACCCATGGCTCCAGCTTCATATGTAGCAGAGGATGGCCTTGTTGGACATCAATGGGAAATCAGTCCTTGTTCCTGTTAAGGCTCAATTCCCCAGGGTAGGTGAATGCCAGGACTGGCAAGGGAGAGTGAGTGGGTGGGTGGGTGGGGAAACACCCTCATAGAAGCAGAGGGATGGGGAGGGGATAGGGGTTATCAGAGGGGAAACCGAGAAATGGGATAACATTTGAAATGTAAATACAGAAAATATCTAATAAAAAACTGATAATAAAAATGGGTTACCAAAGTAAACAGAATTCTCAAGTGAGTAATTTCAAATATCTGAGAAATATTTACAGAAATCTTCAACATCCTTAACCATCAGGTAAGTGAAACTGACATGTAATCGCAAACTACCTTTGGATAGTATTTACTTTTGTCAGACAGACTAAGATCAGTAACACAAGTGACAGTTCATGCTAGTTATAATATGGATTAAGGAGAAAACTCCTTCTTTGCTGGTGGGTATACAAACTTGTGAAGCCACTATGGAAATCATTGTTTATTTCCTCAGATATTTGGGAAGTGATATAACTCAAGAACAAACTGTATCTCACATACATAAACACACACACACACAAACACACATGCATGCATGTATATATATATATGACAGCTCTGGTGCTGCCCGCAGTACTGAGCTCAGGCGTAGGCCTGGGGGATTAAAGAAATACTCAGACTCGGGTCATCCTTGTGAGAGAATGCCAATGCCTTTACTAGGCAGGTTCAATATATACACCAAGCCAGGAAAGGAAAAATACAAACTCAGAAAAAAACAGGAACTCAACTTGTGGGCAATAGGATGTCAAGTCTAAATTCTCTTCCTTGGGCATCATCCTTCAACAGGATGTTTTTGATCTTAGAGGAACCTCAGAATGTTACTTAATAGACAGCAGCATACGGAAAGGCTCAGCCAGGGCATAGAAGCCCTTTATGGTCCTACATATATTCACACAATGTAGTAATCTAACAAAAGCTGATAGTATACCTAGCTTTTTTGGTGAATCGTTCATTTGTAGAATTATATTTGTGATTTCTCTTGTAGGTATTATAAAATGTACAATATCATGTATCATGTTCTTGATGGTTGATTTTTTCAATTTTATACAAACCTAGGCATATCTGGGAAGATGAAGTATCAATTCAGTAGTTTCTACCATAAGATTAGCCTGTAGGCAAATCTGTACAAATTTCTTAATAATGATTGGTGTGGGAGGGGCAATCTCACTGTGAATGGAACACGTCTGGGAAAGCAATCCTAGATTATATACCAAAGCAGAATGAGAGTCAGGCATGGTGGCACAATATTTTAATGAAAGCATTAAGAAGGCAGAGACTTACATATTTCTTTGAGTTTAGGCCTGTCTGATCTACATAAGGAATTTGTGGCTAGTCAAAATTACAAGTATGTCCATGGGTATAGCGTTATCCTTGATTTGTGTACAATCTACAGGAAGCCATTATCTCCTAAAGAAAATTTATATTTGCCTCTTCTCTCTTACCAACTATCAAATTCCAATGGTTCCTATCCTAGAAGTAGCTTGTTGCAAGTTTGTCCTTATGCATATTTTAATTTCAAATGGCTTGATCGTCTGCTAGTTTTATACAAATAACCACAGATGTTTTAATGTTCTGTGTGCAATGGACATGCCCTTTCTAAAACTTAGCATTTCACAGTATTTCTCATCCTCCAACTATTGTAAGCTTTCTTCACCTTATTATGTGATTCTCTGAGCCTTACTGGTTAAAAAAAAAAAAATGATTAACATATTCCATTTATATAAAAGCAGGTAGAATCACTATTCTCAATATTTTGACCAGTTTATGAATTTCTGAATTTACTCACAGTAAAAAGAAACTTCTCTGATAATATTGTTTGAAAAAAGCACAAATCAATGGGTGGAAACATAAATATTTGAAGTCAGCTTGACAGCATGACCATGCGAACAAACAACTACAGTATGTTCCTATGATATAACCTATGATCTAGTGTGTCATAGATACCTGACAAGTTCATAGTGCCAGCCATGATCAAATTCAAGCACAGTGGAAATGGAAGAGATGCTACTGACACCATGAAGTATACCTGCTCAAAGTGAAGTCAGACAAAGTATAACCATGGAGAGATGTGGGAATGAGGTTCTACCCATACTTAAGAAAATATTGCTAACTGGTAGATACTAGGAGAATATGTTTTCTTTACGATTGTGGTCCCTAGTATGTTGATTATACTCCAGTGGAAAAACACATGTCAAAATACAGGCTTGGATAGGTCTGGGTTCCTGAGAGAAGGAGTATTTTCAAACTGTAAAAACAAATGTCTCAATGTCAAATCATAGGTTACAAGTTAAGATGGCTGTCCAGACTACTCTTCCATTTGATTTGTTCTGTTTTACTTAGACAGCTCTTTCTTGCTAATCTAAAATCTCTCTAGTTGAGACAGCTAGCTTTCTGTTCAGGACAGCTTTCTCTAATAGTAAAAATTCTAAAAACTCTCTGAATGGGTTTTCTGACCAAAGTCAGAAAAACTGATATTAAAAAATTTGTGTATCTTCCAACCAAGTTAAAAATCCTTTTAGATAAATTCTAAAGAACTGCTATTATTTTTTGCTTGCTCATCTCTTGTAGATTGAAGGTCCAAATTTTATTTACATATCAATTCAGTTATTTATTCCAGGTTCCCCTTTTGCTTTTTCTATGAACAAGCAAGCTGTGATATAAACCCTTAATTCTTAGGAGACAGCCAACACACATTTTCTTAAACATTGCAAAAAAAATCAGAGATGGGCATGCCTCGGTTAAGTACAGACAATAATCTCATTTGCTAGGACCCAGTCCTGAAATTACCATTTTTACCACGCCTAAACCTATCCTTGCTCTGTCCCATGCTGACCATGAACTTAGGAATTTGTCTGCCTTTATAACCATGAACAAGAAAACTTAGCTGGGAGGGATCTCCTGTGACCACCACACCCTAAATCTTTTATAACCTTCCTTACTATCTTTCTGACAAGTTGAATCATAGTGTAGTTTCACCTCTTTCTTTAGATTTGTGAAGACCCTCATATAATTCATATTGCATCCTTATTTTTTGCATAGTGGAGAAATTATATATTTTTAAACTCATGTTTTTAGAGTTCTTTTCCACAGCCTTAAATGATGTCCTGAAGATCCTAGCATTTATCATTTTCTAAGACATTAGCCACATTTTCACCTCCCAGACTCATGTTGTCTCTGATTATTACAGAGTCGTTAATGTTAACAGGTAGAATATTCATCAGAAGTAAGTGAAATATGTATTTTATTATACAAACAAGCCTTATACCAACAGCAACCATTAACAGTCATGGAGACCCATAGCTACTGGCCCTGTGCCCTTGGCACAAAACTATATCATTCTGTACCTACCAAGACCAAGAGCATTTGGCCAATTAAAATTGGATTTTGTGGACTTAAAAAGAATGATCATAAAGTTCATTATTAAAAAAGGAGGTGATTTAGAAGGAGTTTAGTTAAGTGGTGAAAAATATCAACATACTGTGTATGAAATTCTGAAAATTATATAATTTCTTTAATTTTAAATGTTTTCCATTTGTTACAAAAAAAGTATACTTTCAAATGTGTCATCAAAGTCCATTAAAATTTCTTAATGTCCTCACAAAAATATCCATCTTTTATGTTTTGCTTCATTTTCCCCTTTGGCATCATGACTGGACTCCAAAGTGATTGTAAGGTTCCATGATTCACCAAAGCACAATATTCCAAACTCAAATAGTATGCAAAAGCAAAGAACATTTTATTCTGCAGAAGTCCAGCATGTGGAGGTCCATCATTAACAAGATGGAAATGCCCAGGTGAACTCATAAGCCCAATTTAAAGCACATTAGGGGAATTCCAGTGAGGGAGGTAACCATTATCTTAATTGGTGACACAATCTCTATTGGTTTTGAGTGTGGGTCTTTGGAATTGCCTCTGGTTCTGGGTACATTTCAGTGCCATTTCTGTGTGATGGGGTCTGGAAACTGATGCTAGGAAGCCTGGAAACTGTTGATGACTCATTGCCTTTGCCTCAGGCCAGGTGAATGGGCAGCTTCTCATGCAGGGTGGTTTTGATTGGTTTGGGATTTTCCAGTAACTGACTTGCCTGGATTTGCCTAGTTCTGGGAAATAGAGATCTAGGCCTAGTCCCCTGAACAGCCAATTTGAAGTCTGTCATGGAGTCAGCCTGTCTCAGTCCTCTCATGATCAATGTAAGATCTCCTTTCATGTAGTTTGAAATGTGCTGTATTGGCTTGAATCACAGTTTGAAGTCCCCATTAGATGCATTTTTGAACCTGAGGAGAGACAGAAAGGGGGGGGGGACTGAGGGTATTAAACCACTGTTCAGTTATTGGGTTAAAATAATTGTAGTTCTGTCTGTTTTAGTTACAGGTAGATGTTGAAGAATTAACTTGAGCCAAGGTTTTCATGCCCTATATTTGTGCAAATTTTGATTATTATTAAGAGAATTATTAATTAGGAAGATGTTCATAATAATACCCCATATTGTGTTAAAGCTAATGTGTTGGTATTGTGATTCCTGTTAAAGAACTACACCCATTATTTTAATCTTATACTTAACTATTCAGTGTTTAAATTCACAGAGGTGGCTGAAATTAACATTTGTTACTTTTATTGCCAGGTCTAGTAGAGAATGTGCTCCTCTGGGGTTACATGGACATAGAAGGAACCTATGGATTCTTAGCATTTTATCATTTTTTCATTATTTGATAAAAAGTAAAAAGACTTGCTTGACTCTGGGTTTTATTGGAAGCACGGAGGGAATTTCTCTTTGCAGATCTTAAGTTCTTGTAAAAATGGACAGTGTTTAATGTACAACTACTAGATTCTTTGAGACATTTCTTAGCAAGAGAACAAAAGACTTAACAGGGCTAAGGGATATTTTGGAAGATCTTTCACTGACCCCTGGGACCCAACTGGCCTTGAATTTCAAGAGGCAAAATAGTGTTTTTAATCACTCTGGTTATTGATCATATTTCCTCCTAAATGAGCACCTTTGCCTGAGGCTATACATGCAGGTTGGAACTTAATCTCTTGTCAAGACACAAGGTAATATCATATAGAACATCTTTAGAACTGAATGTTTTAATTTCATGATAAATCTAAGTTACATTTATTTCACAAATTTAGCCTATTGCTTAAATGGCTGTATGGTAAGTCTTTAGGGTAAAGTAGATTTCTAACATTTCAAACTATGCAAAACAAAAGAAATTCAAGTAGGTCATTTAATCATCTGGCCAGGAGATCAGCTCTCACAGAGACAGAATTACCCCACTAAGTGCTGTCTCAGTTTATGCCATACTAAAAAAATAAGTGGAAGATTTTTTTCTAAATCAGGTGCTATATTTTACTTCATAGAATTCTTACCCCATAAACAAAGTTGCTGTGAGATGTCATGAGGTGCTTTGGGGTCTGCCCAAATTTCTGATTTCAACTTTTTCTTTTTTACTTTTTCTTTAGAATGAGAACCAGAACCTAACTAGGTTTTCTCTGGCACTTTGAGCTTCATTTTTCTGTCTCTAAATAATCCATATCCACATGGCTTCTTCTCTGGTTACATGTTTGACGACCAGGCCTGATTAACTAAAGCAGCATGGCATTTTTCTTTGTCTTTTCCTTTCTCTTTCTCCAGTTAATAGCTTATATTTAATGTTTAGTTGCCTTGGGATTTTACTTTTAACCTCTAATAATATTCTGCTCTTTGAATAGCCTCTGTCTTGGACTACACATGAATACATATCATATATATATATATATATATATATATATTGATATTATAATATATTAATATATATTAATAAGAATTAATATTAATAATTAATTAAGAATTAAGAATTATTATTATAATTATTATAATAATTATTATAAATAATAATTATTATTAAGAATAATTAATTAATTAAGAATTAATAATTAAGAATTAATATTAATAAGAATTCTATGAAGTAAAATATAGCACCTGATTTAGAAAAAAAATTTTCCACTTATTTTTTTAGTATGGCA
This sequence comes from Mastomys natalensis, assembly GCA_021653895.1. NCBI lineage: Eukaryota > Metazoa > Chordata > Mammalia > Rodentia > Muridae > Mastomys > Mastomys natalensis. The sequence goes on along the minus strand of JAJTUV010002599.1, from coordinate 134,900 downwards.
TAAACTGAGACAGCACTTAGTGGGGTAATTCTGTCTCTGTGAGAGCTGATCCCCGGGCCCAGATGATTAAATGACCTACTTGAATTTCTTTTGTTTTGCATAGTTTGAAATGTTAGAATTCTACTTTACCCTAAAGACTTACCATACAGCCATTTAAGCAATAGGCTAAATTTGTGAAATAAATGTAACTTAGATTTATCATGAAAATTAAAACATTCAGTTCTAATATATATATATATTATATATATATATATATATATATAATAACTCACATAAATTACTTAAAATTGAGTCAATACATGTTAATCTTTTACTAGTTATACATCTTGAGATATATTTAAAGTTATCATGTTCTTGATAGAATCCTCATGCTTAAATAATTTTCTATGAATATGGCATAGTTGGTGAGAACATTATTCTGGAGTTAGGTACCTAGACTTTATCTCTTGACTTTTGTGACTTCATTTTTTTAAATCTCAAAGTTTTATAAATAAAGTGAAGACAATAGTTCTTCTCTCTTATGGCTACTATAAAATTTAAAGCAATAACCTGTACATCTGTTAAAGTCAGGATTTAGCATATAGTAGTAGTGCTAGTAAAAGTCAGGCTACTTTACTATTTTCAAAAGATATTGATGGCATAAATCTTTAGGCAAACAAATGTGTTACTATTTAAGACATATTTAACTAAGGAGTAGTCTTGGTAATGGCAGCAAAAATATTGAAGGAAGATAAAGTACCCAGGTATGAGAAGTTAAATTGATTAAAAAGTAAGGCTTTATACTTGCTTGCATATGGAGGGAAATATCTTGAATTTTTAGTAAGATCAATTGTAATATAGAAAATAACACCAAAAAAGGAGATAGTAATTCTGAACTTTATCTTACATTAAATTTAAACTGATATTGACACAATATAGAAGACAAGGTATGACAGTTCTGTGTGTTTTTAAAGAAAGAAAGGTAAAAAAAAATTTAGTTCGCAACTTGAAAGTATCATTAAGTTTTCATAAAAACAAGGCAAATAAAATAACATATTCTGTGTAATGCTTTTCAAGTGATTTTTCTTACCATAGTGGTTGATATGCTAACTTAGTTGCCAAATATATAGTTTGCTACTTACCTGTATATACATATGTGTGAACAACACACCTAGATGAAAGTTTGAAATAAATAATATTACTCTTACTAGGCCAATGCACATCCTCCATTATAGGTACTAAAATTTTCCTAAAAATATGTATACTTCTAGTTAATAATCTCAGTCTGTCCTCTTCTCTGTTACGATGTAAATAACCAATGCTTTATTCAGTTAACACTGCTTGCCATCTTTTTATTAAAGAACCAAAATCGCAGTAATCTTGCTCCCCTGTTTGTTTTCAGAATTTTTACTATACTGTGAACTATGGAAATAATATCCTTTCATTTTCATTGTGTTATCAAAATAATTTCAGACCTGAGTATAGGCGATTAAACTGATAAATATACTGAACAGAAAGAACTGTTTTTGAATACCTTTCTTAGTACTTGCTTGCTGTGCAAGTATGAAAACCTAGTACAGATCTTCAGCATTTACATATTTGTACACTTATTCTTGATGAATCAATGAGCTTTGGAGTCACTGAAAGACTCTATGTTAAAGATGAGATCAAATGTAATAAAGGACAATGCTGGATATTGACACCTGAATCACTATGTACAGGTGCACACATGTGAGCATGTACCCACATATATACAAAAAAAAAAAGAACACATACATACATACAAATGTTACACATATATTAACAACACCAACAACAACTTGCTGCCTAGAGAAATTATATAGTGGTTATGAGAGTTCCTTGCTTTTGCAGAGGTCTGATTTGAGATCCCAGAACCTAGATTTTGTGGGTCACAGTTGTGTTAATGTGTCTCCTGAAGATCTGGCACTGATTTTGCCTGTTTGAACATCTACCACACATAAAATGACATACCCATACATAGAGAACACATACAAATAAATAAATATTTTAAGGAATGAATTACATTCGTGGTACCTGATTATTTTGATTAGTCAACATGTGAGTAGATATTCTTCCTCTGACTCAATATTAGGAAGTATATCTTATATATTTTGTATATTTAAATAAGCAAATTTTTATTATGCATTACTAATGCTTAATATACATGCATACTGAATTTTTCTCCTTGATTCATATAATATATTAATGATATTACAATTCCTATTATATGAGTCACTTGGAGAATATCAAATAAATTATTAAAAGCGACATTAGAATAATCATGGTCATTTATTGATAACAGTTCAAATAACTGTCTACTCCTTGTAATCTGAAACAAAATAATGTAGGTTTTTTAGTGGGAAAAATAAAAAGGAATAATTTATAGATGGCTTGGGTTTCATAATCATGCATATTTACTTTCCTTATTTGGAATAAACACAAGTTATATATATGAAAAATGAATGAGCATAAATATTTTACTTCATAAATTATAATATCTGCATATATGTATTTTCTTTGGTAGCAATTAAATCAGTATTAAAAAAGAAGTAAATTTTTTTTTAGGTATACCTTTGGGAATTAACTGATGAAATAAATCTCCATTAATGAGACCTATAAGAAACTCTTGTCTTGAAGCATATAAGTACACAAGTCAAAATTCTAAACATTTAAAATATACATTACATTAAAATATGTATTTTTAAGGCTACGTTTACTTCCTTTTCTTATTCTGGAAACAGAGAGTTCAGTTCTCGTGTTATAAGGTCAAATTTGATCAGAAGTCAGAATAGGTTAATCAACTTCAGAAAGACTAATTGAATCTGTGTCTTTATTATGCCAATATTACTGAGACAACTAAAAGTAAAAACTCTTTCAGTAGGCATTATATATTCCTTGCAGTAACAGTGACCACACAATCAAACTAAGTTCAAACCATCTCTGATCCATGTATCCAAAATGTGAACTTGACCAAAAAAGGAAAAGAAAGATTTACTCTTTCTTTTATTTCTTTTATTTTTTTTTTATTCTTTTCAAAAAACATATTTTATTTATTTTTTGGAATTTTTTAAAATTGATAAAATGTATTTGGATTATATCCATTCATTATTCTTTTCTCCGATGTTTCATACTGCTTTCCCACAAATTAACCCTGTACATTATGTTTTACATTTTTTCTTACTAATTAGCCAGTGAGTCTAATTACTAATATCCACATGCACATCATTGTATGGCCATGCAATGGAGAATGAACATCCTACCAGCAGGCACACCCTCAAAAGAGCAATCTTCTCTCTTCCTCAGCAGCTATAAACTGCCAGTAGCTCCTCTGCCTCAAGTGGGGCCATATGGGTCCCTTCTTTATTCACTGTAAAAATTAACTGAATTAAAACTTTCTTTTGAAGGTTGTCACAGCTTTTGTTAGTATATGAACAACAACCATACAATTTCCAGAAGTCAGCATTTCACTGCCATCCTCATACATTATTTTTTATTCCCTTCTAACATGTTCAGTGAGCCTTGGAGTTAGGTTGATATAGATGATTCATTTACATCTGTGTATTTATTGATCATTATGCTGAGCACTTTGAATATTATGAATTATTTATTTTTTATTCTTCTCTCATATGATAACTCCCAACTGAAGCACCCCTCCCTCCACTCTTTCCAGTTCCCATCCTTCTGCTCTCTGTGCTCAGATCCCCAGCTCCTTCTTTCCCTTCAGAAAAGAGCAAACCTCCAAGAATTATAAATAAAAACATGGCATAACAAGATGCAATAAGTTTAGGCACAAACTACCTTATCAAGACTGAACAAGACAACACAGTTAACCCAAGAACAGGGAAAAGAGTCAGAGAAAACCCTACTTCTACTGGTAGAAGTCTCATAAAACCCTGCACTAAACAACATATATGTAGATCAGATCCATGTAGGCTCTGTAATTATTGCTAAAGTCTCCATGAATCTCTTATTAGGCCTCCCTTAGTTAATTGTCAGACCATATGAACGATATCTTCAACCCATCTTGGTACTACACTTCCTCTATTCTGTGGAGTTACAGAGGATAGGAGTATTTGCTTTTTGTCCTATCAGCTGCTGAAGGAAGCCTCTCTAATAATAACAGGCTAGGCAACAATTATATAGAAGAATATCACAAGGAATTGAACAAAACCATCAGGATCTAAAATAGGAAATAGAAACAGTAAAGAAATCACAAAAGAAGGCAACTCTAGAGAAGGAAAATCTAGAAAGAAATCAGGAGTTACAGATGCAAGTATCAACAACAGAATACAAACCATAGAAGAGAAAATGTTAGGCTAGAGGATACCAAAGAAGAATATTGGCACAACAGTCAAAGAAAATGCAAAGTGCAAAAAAGATCCTAACCCAAAACAGCCAGGAAATTTAGGACACAGTGAAAAGACCAAACCTAAGAATAATAGGAATAAAAAAGAGTAAAGATTCCTAATGCAAAGATCAAGGAAACATCTTCAACAAAATCATATAAGAAAACTTCACTAACCTAAAGAAAGAGATGGTCATAAATGTACAAGAAGTCTATAGAACCCAAATAGATTGGACCAGAAAAGAAATTCTTCCTGTCACATAGTAATCACAACACTAAATACACAGAACAAAGAAAGAATATTAAAAGTGGTAAGGGATAAAGGCCAAGTAACATATAAAGTCATATCTATCAAGTTTAGTACTGTGCTCAACCAATATCTGAAAAGTTTTCTTCTCCAACAGATGGAAATATCAGAGCCAGAGGTTAGGTATGGAGAACATCAAGAAAAAAGATCCTCTCAATCAGCATGTTCAAAGAACATAGAAACTCTCAAGGACTGAGGCATCATTCATGGGGTCTGCACAGGTCTGTGTACTAGTTTCCTCTGCATATATATTATGACTTCCAGTTTAGAGATAGCAATGATTATATGACTCAACTGCTTATATTATTTATAGTAGATGATCTATTCACACTCTATTTTAATTAAAATCAGAAAGTTGTTTTGTTGAAAATTATGTGAGTATTTCTTTTGTATAGTGAAACATTTCTATCTACTCAGTTTATACTGAAAGATAATAGAATGCATCTATTTTATAGTAAAAACTCTGATAATTTCTTACCAAAATAGTAGTACATTTATTACTTAACTTCCAATTAACTCAAGTAGTTATTATGCTTTAGTAATTAGTGACTTTGAGCTAGCAATTAAAAGTAAACATGATTAAATAGAAGCCACATACATTTGTTTGTTTACAGTAATTTTACTGACTTTTCGCAGAATATTCACAATATCATTGGGATTCATTTTGATAGCTCGGTATGTCCTGCTTTTATCTCTGTGATAGTATCACTCAATCTTTTGTCAAATCACTAAAACAGAATTACAATTCAATTCTCAATTAATTGTATACTTATTTATATAGTAATCTTGGCATCAAATGCATTCAGACTTTTTTATAACATCATCATATGATCAGTTCTCTCATAATTAATTGCCTCGTGTTGATATTGTCCTAGAGTCCTGTTAAGCAATGTCTTCTAGTGTTGTTTCAACACATCATATCTCCCTCTCCCTCTTCTTTCTTCTCTTCTTCTCCCTCCATCTCTCTCTCTCCCCTCTCCTCTCCTCCTTCCTTTACCTTTTCCCTTACTCCCTCCCACCTCTCTCTGCCTTTCTCTCTGTCTATCTATCTCTACCTCCTGACCAAGATGGACATAGAAATGGATGAAAGGGGTTGCTAGTTTCTGAGATGAAGAAGATGACTATTTGCTGTTACTTACAATAATCCTTGTTTACACAGTCACTCTAAAAAAATCTTGGGGTCAAAATCTAAGACTTTTATAGTTATAAAAAATGAAAAAAAAATGGTAAATTCATATTTGATGAATGATAGTAGAGTGCCTCTTTATAATTACTGACCATTACAATTGTTTGAATATCCACATGTTAATATGTAGGCCACGTAGACATGAGTATTGGTTTTCTATGTAAATTCTTGGAAGGTTATATAACTTGTTGAGTGTTTAACATAATCTCATTTCAGTCAATTAGTGAGACTCAAGGAAATCACAATAAAAGTTATAACCACCAAGTATTCATTAACGAAATAAATCATTCTTCTGCTATTATTTTATTTTTCAGTAGAAATTATTACTCTACAAATTAATGCTTCTATCAATTTAACCACTGGATTAAATTTATTTGTATTTTAATTTAATGATAATTACTATTTTAAGCTGAATTTTAAACTGTCATTTTTGAGTTCTTCACAAGTGAATGTCTTTCAAACATATATACACAAACAGATATATGAATGAATCACACAGGTATTTAAAAATATACTTATTTTAGAGTAGGAACATTAAACATGGTTTAGTTTCTTAGAAAATGTCATGCTGTTACATGACTACCTGACCGGAAAGTACATTATAATTAAATTGAAGACTTTGTGAGATCCTTCATTTCCCATATAGATGTAATTTTATGACTGAGAACTACAATTTAGTAAGATCAGAGCACTCAAATGACATGGTCATTTGTCTGACTTGTCACTTTATGAGAAGTAGTCAACTGTGAAATAATATACATGCAAGTGTCATTAAGCAGACTGAGCAGGCTGTTTGTTTGTGTGTGTATGTTTGTCTGCATATATATATTATATATAATATATATATATATATATACACATTTTTTTATAGGGAATAAAAGGGGTTTTATTAGGTTATGAGGGGAAAGAGGGGAAGAGGCTATTAATGGAACTATATAATTCAACTAAACATTACTTAATTAAAAATTTTTTAAGATATATTTGATTGAATTAAATTTGGTATAGTTTTACCATCTTTTATCTATCAATTTGTAACCTCCCCTAGGACTTGTATTCTCTTTTATTATTTCTTTAGGTAAATCTACTTCTTTCCCATTCTCCGATATTATATGAAACCCAATAACATACATCTTTCCCATTTAAATCAATTTTCAAAGTTGTAATATGTTTTCACTATTTTTATTGTTTCTTTTTTTATTTAGCATTTCTGATTTTATATTTTCAAACATGTTTCCAACTCAATGATTCTTCCTTTTAATTGTTATATCCACTCACTGTGTTTATAATGTTATTAAGAGTAATTTTAGTCTCAGTACATTCCTGAGTATGACCTTCAAGTGTCTATACATATTATGGCTTTCAGTTTGTTATGGGTTTCTTGAGTCTGTGAATGAGGGGATCCTTAATTCTCGTGCCCTGTGTTAGTCTCTTTTCCTTATGTTGAATTGTCTTGTTGAATACTAATGTAGTAGGTATTATGTTATCCTATTATATTTTATTTTGTTATATTTAACAAAACATTTTCTGCTGAAATATTGAAATGTTATAGTATTTCTAATTGAGAGCTTGGCCATACTAATTATTTCCCAATTAGTTTTTAGTAACTTACTTTGAATGGTGGGTGATGCCCTGGCTTCTTGAAAATTCCAGATGCATGCAGGTAAGTCACACACTTAAAGCATAAGATTAGAAACTTGTATTCTGTATTTCCTAAACAGTTTGGTTCTTGTATTCTCATTTCTATATTTCCAGAAATTCTTAACAGGCCATTTAATTTACCCTAACTTGTGTTTAATTCCATTATATTAACACTATAGGTATCTTGGTCCACATTCTTCAGAAGTTGCCTATATAATATATTGTCACTGTTTTAGAATTATATGGAAATCCAAAACTGGTATGTAACCAAAATTTTACTTGTGTATTGTTCAGAAAGAAATAAAAGAGTATATACAGAGAGTAGTTTTCCTCTACAAGGTTCTTTCTGGAGCTAAGATGAATCTAGATGTAATCTCTGTGGCCAGTGTATAGACACTAAAAGATAGAGTTCATCTCTGAGCAAAGTGAGAGGGCATAGAATAACTTAAAGCTCCTATCTTATAAACATAGCAAGCAAAAACTCAAGATGGATCCTGTTTTAAGGCCACAATACACCATGACCACCAAAATACTAGATTAGGTCCAAAGTGCACACTTGTGTGGATTGTTTATTATTGTATTGGACATCAAGTCCAAGACTAATCACACCCAGCAACAGAATTGGCTAGCTTTAATAGAAATCCCAAGACAAGGGTTGATAGCTTCCTCTAGTACTACAGACATTCAGAGGTTATATTCACAACAAGCCTGAAGACTTTTATGGCTCTCCTAGCGTTAAATCTCACGAGGCTAATGTGGAAAACAGAACTTCATCATCCTGGGGTGATAGTAATTTAATTCAAACCTTTTCACTATTAGTTTTCTTCTACTTCATGGTACAGAAGTTTTCAGCTTGCTTTGATTCTACTGAAAATACAAGCTTTCTCTACGTGGACCAAATTCTGTGCTTGATCCTCTGGAAATCTGAGAGCCTTATCCATACATATTTATGTTCTGGTAACACAGGTTTTCACTATGGTGAGACAGGTAGAAAAATTCTTGTTACATTACTCTTCTTAGTTCTCTGTTTCTTTTCCTCTATGTGGAATACTTGGAGTTGAGGTAGTGGTGTGCCACAGTTTATATTCCTTTTTTTACATTTTCAAAGTTTCAATTTATAGTTATGTTTTTATATAATAAATGCAATGCACTGTAGCCTTTTACCTCATTTTGTCAGTTTCTTTGCTGGTATTTGCTTTTTTAATTTTGTTATTGGATATTTTACTTATTTACAATACAGATGTCATCCCCTTTCCTAATTTCCCTCCCTAGAACCCCCTATTTCATCCCCATAGTCATTTATGTTTTTATACCATTTTAATTACATGCATGTATTAAGGTCAGTTCTAGGTTGAGGGTCTAGCAATACAATAGATGAAAATAGTCAAGGAACAAGCAAGACAATAAGCACAGATAGTCAAAGAAAAAGCAAGGCATTATACAAAATTCCATGAACACTCCTGTGATCACTGTTTCTAAGGGCTTATCAGAATAACCTAAGTATCTGAGCCTACTTTCCTATCCTAGCCCAAGGTCATTTTCATGTTTGAAACCTATTTCCTTCTTTTAGCCTAAAATTTAGATTCCTGTCTGAAATTACTTCTTTGTTCTAGACTAATGTCAGATTCCTGCCTGAAGCCTACTTCTTTGTCCTTGGCCAATGTCATATTCCTGCCAAGCAGCCCATCTCCTTGTCCTTGGCCCATGTCAGATTCTTGCCAAGCAGCTCCAAAGGCTCTCTACCTCTCCCCCTTTTTTATTGGTGGCACATGCCGGTAGGATTTACTGAAGGTTATTTGGCATTTAAACATATTTTTACATTTGTTTATCTGTGGCAGGATCATTCCCAATTGCTGTATGGACTTCCTCCTACAAATATTTTCTAAATTGTATTATTGTTCAGGATTTCTGATTTTATTAATCATCACTAAAGTTATTACTATATTAATATGCTAAATATATTCATTAAAAATTAACCTGATTAAAATACTCTTGAGAAAGATTTCTTTTAATTTTAAGGTAGATATGTTGTCATATTAATATAAATAATTTGAAATACAAATTACTTATGACAATTTTAGATTATGAACGAACTCTATCTGTGTGAGCATTGATATTACTGTGTGGCATGGGATTAATTAACAGTTGTTTTATATATTTATATATTCATTTATCTATTTATTTATTTATGTCAAGAAGAACAAAATTTTATAAGTGTACTTTATTTGTGATGGAGGGTTGTTTAGTTGATAAACTCTGAAAATATTAAGAAAACCATTTTGGATTTTAGTTTCCTTTTATCTGTTCATTCTTTAATAAGTTATTATTTTATCGTTTCTTGGATGGTCTACATTTTATACAATTCTGTTTCTAAGTGAATTAATTGGTTGACATTGATAATTTTACAGAACTTTTACCTTATTCCAGGTGCACAACTTTTCACTCATTAGAAGTTTGTTTATTTTCCATTTCATATTTTATAGCCCTCTCCTCCTCTTGACTCTACAAGAACATGATTGATTTTATTTCAATTATAAATTTTCTATAATATTCTATGCAGTCATATTCTTCATATTACGGTTTTATTCAGTACAGACTGTAGATTTATAGCACTGAACCCATACAATTGTAATGGAGGAAAACAACATCACTTGTTTAAAAACAGTTATTTTAAGATAGGAAAAGGCATTATTTATCTTTGTTGTAAGGCTGGTATAGACATAGCTGCTGTGCACATGTTAACTTATATGAAAGTATAACACAAAGTGTTTCTGAAAGGTTAATTTATCATTTTTTTTACTTGTTTGTGTATGAACAACAATGTAGTTTCTTTCACTGTTTTAAGGAAAACTAATTTTGAAAAACGTGTTTACTTTAGGACAGTATGCTGTGCTATTCTGACATCAGTCTCATGAATGTCATAGTTGCTATATCTCTAGATCACAGAATGAAGACTTATTGTCTGACTTGTTATCAAAATTTTTGTAAGAATAAGTTATCTTCTGACAATGATAAAATCAATGATGTATATGTTTCTCTAAAAATAATTCATGTCTGTTGGTAACATAGAACATATACACAAAATTGTGTCATATATAGTCACTTGTGTTAAAGTTCCACTCTTTATAAAATACTATTTAAGGACCCATTTGTATGTATTTATATTTTCATTTTTACACACAATAACATACACTTTAAGCACATTGTATTTTTTTCTTTCATAGTACCTGAATGAAATCTGAATGGATTTTAATTTATAACTTCCTTAGTGAATGAATACTGGGAATTCATGACAGTTATAAAATGTTAAACAACCAGACCCCTCAAAGAGTATGGGGGGGGGAGTTGGGGGAGGAGCACATGGCTCCAGCTAGATATGTAGCAGAGAATTGCCTTATCTGGCATTGCTGGGAGGGGAGCTCCTTGGTCCCATGGAGACTCCCATGGTAGAGGAATGCTAGCACAAGGCAGCAAGAGTTAGTGGGGGGGTATGGAAGCACCGTCAAAGAGACAGGGGGAGGGGGAGGGATAGAGTGTTTGTGGAGGGAAAACTGGGAAGGAGTATAACATTTGAAATGTAAATAAATAAAATAACCAATAAAAATGAAAAAAAAGTTATTATTCAGCAGACTTACAGAAAATATTGAAGTATAATTTTCCAGTGTTATTTTCATTTGAGTTTTGAAAATGTCGATACTGACTTTAGAAAATGAGTCAGGAAGTTTTTGTTGTTTTTTTTTTTTTTTAAAGGACTTGCCTAAAATTGGTTTAAATCTTAATGCTTGATTTAATTTACAAGCCAGTGAAGCCAGAAAAACCTGAAGGTTTCTAACTGAAAATGGTTTTATTTGAAGTATGTTTAACTAATCCAAGTAAAGCTTACATTTATAATTTGTGTTTCTTAAATTTTCTATAAAATTTTTGTCACATTTATTTGTATAAATTTCCATGCTTTTAAAATATTTTTAAATGTCTGTGAATATGTATTTTCTATCATTTATAAAATGAAATTGCATTTATTTGTGTGTATGTGTATGGTTGTGTGTGTGTGTGTCTGTGTGTGTGTGTGTGTGTGTGTGTGTGTAGAGGTGCTCGTACTGTAACATGTATGCAAATTAGAGAGCTACTTTTGGAGTTTTAATTCTCTCATTCTAGTCAGCAATTGAATAAAAAGTATCAGCTTGGCAGAAATGCCTTTATCCATTATTCAGTCAAAGGATCCCATTGACCCCTCATCTCATTTTATGTTAGTTGATTAGGCAGTGTTTTGAAAATATTAACAAGTTTAGGGAACAGAAGGAACAATTTTTAAAATTGATACATTTGCAACATTGATAAAATTGCAGACTTAAGCCTTTAGGCAACAATAAACTACACAAAGTAAATTATACAAATTAAAAACATAAGACATGAAACTGAAAATTGTTATTTCAAGTTCTGTGAAGATTTGTGTCAGAATGTTCTTGGGGATGGAATTCAATCTGTAGATTTCATTTGGTAGATGGTTATTTTCACATTATTAATCTTATCAACCCATGAACATTGGTGATCCTCCCATTTTCTGATATTGTCCTCAATTTCTTTCTTCAGTGTCTTAGAGTTTTGTTGTCATTTTTATTGATTAGATTTATCCCAAAACATATTGTCTTAGACCATTGTAAAGGGTATTGTTTTCCCGAGTTTTTCCTCAGTGTGACTGTCATTTGTATATAGGAAAGATACTGATCTGTTTGTTTCATTTTGAATTATGCTACTTTGCTTAGAACACTTCTCAGTGGTAAATGTTTCCAGGTAGAGTTTTTAGGGCCACTTATACATAGAATCATAGCATCTGAAAATAGTGATATTTTGACTTACTCCTTTCCAATTTGTGTATTCTTCATCTTCTCCAATTGTTTATTCCTCCAACTAAGACTTCAATTACTTTATTGAATAGATACCATGGACAGAGTAGACAACTTTGTCTTTTTCTTGATTTTACTAGAAATGCACTGATTTTTCTCACCATTTAAGCCAGGTTTGTCAACCTGTGATTTGCCACACTTTTCTTGTTACATATCATATATTTTTCATATCAGATATTTACATTATGTTTATAACAGTAGCAAAATAGAGCTATGAAGTGACAATGAAATAATTTTATTATTGGAATCACCACAACATGAGTAACTGTTTTCAAGGGATATAAGCATTAGGAAGTTTGAGAATCACTCATAATTTGGAAATGACTATGAGCTTGCTGTAAACTGCCTGTATTATTATGAAGTATTTTCCTGGTATCACTCACTAAGAATGTATTGTGCCAAAGCCATTTTGGGCATCAGAGATGGTCATGTAGTTTTTGTTTATCGACTTGTTTATATATTGAATTTCATTTATTGATTTATGCAAATTGAACATCCCTGAATCTCTGGAATGAAGCTTACTTGAATATGGTTAAATGTAAATGGATGAAGAATATTTTTGGTGTGTTTTTTATTATAATTTGTAAATATTTTGTTGAGAATTTTTGATTCTTTGATCTTAAGGGATATTGCTGTAAAATTCTCTTTTTTCTATTGGATCATTGTTCAGTTTAAGTATTAGGGAAACTATGGTACCATAAAACTAATTTGTGAATGTTCCTAGTGCTTCTATTATGAGTAAAAAATTAAAGAATATTGGAATGAACTACTCTTTGAAATTATGATATAATTCTGCACTGAAACCATCTGATACTGAGCTTCTGACTAGTGCTCCTATTTCAATGTGAGGTATTGATATGTTTAAGTTGCTTAGCTCACCTAAAATTTAACTTTGGTAGGTGTATGTATTAGAAAAAAAAATGTTCATTTCTTTTAGATTTTCCAATTTTCTGAACTAAAATATCATAATGAATGCCCTTATTACTCTCTAATTATTTAGGTGGTTTAGGTATCAGACTATCTAGAAATCAGTATGACTGTTCCACTGAAAGTTGGGAATTTATCTACCTCAAAATCCAGCTGTATCAATTCTAGGAAATACACCAAAAAGACTTTATATCCTGCTACAGAGATTAGTTCTCATCCATGTTAATGTTTACATTAATCATAATATTGAGAAATTGAAAACAGTCTAGATGTGCATCAACAAGTGAATGGATAAAAAAATATTTGGTATATTTTTATAATAGAATATTATTATTATGTAAAAAGAAATCATGAAATTTACAAGTTAATAAGTGGAGCTAGAAAATAATTTCTCACAATTTGGGGACCTAGATGAGAAAAATCAAGTGGAAACACACTTCCATCCCTAACTCTGAAGCCATCTCCAATTAATAGCCACTTGTAAATGGAAAATTAGTTTGATTCTTAGGATTACCTCTAGGGAAAAAACAACTCTTATGTATTTGGTCTACAGCATATTTGGAGTTTTTTGTCTATAATGTTAATTCAAGACATTTTTTTCAACTTATAGGTATTTTGCATATACATTATGGCTTCCATTTTGATGTCTTCTTGTGATTCCTGCATGTATAAATATATGTATTGTGGGACTGTGTAAGGGTATCCTGGTTCTTGGCTGGGCATGGGTCTAGAACCCCTAGACTCTAAGGGAGAAATGGCAGGAATTTGGCCATGTCCCCAGAACCCAGGGTCCTGACAATCAGTCTAATCTCCATGGACCTACATTGTTTAGTCACATAGGCCATTACAGCCCCTCCCAAAGTGCACAGGTAGAGGTGTGTGAGTATAGGCCTCAGGCTCTAGAGAGATTTACATACTAATGAAGGCCCGAGGGCAGAGCCAATTAAACCGCCCCCAGAACCTCCCTCTTTCTCCCTCCCTACTTAACTCAGGTTGCCCTGAATTTGGGGGGGGGGTTCATCCAGATCCATCCACCATCTGCCATGACAATAAACCCTTTTGGAACCAAGGACTTCCTCATGTCATTGGGCCCTGCTGGGCCTGCCGTTGCCAAAGTTTCCAGCCTTTGGAATTCCAGACTTTCTCCTGGATGGGGGACCCGCCTCGTGGATGTCTCTAGTCAGCTGCGGCCTCCGTTGACCCACATCTTGGTGCCCAATGTGGGGCCTCGAACAGCCATCTCTCAGCCAAGCAATTATAACAGGCGAACACTTTCTACAAGGTGTGGCGCCAGGGCTTCTCTGTCTTTCTCTTGGTGCACGAGCCACCAGTCGAGCTCGTTGTGTCCCCATCTCTATTTTGCTGTGCCCCCCCACCCAGTGGCATCTGGGGGCTCCAAATAGAAACATTGACCTTCCGGGTCCACCTGAGAGCTCTGACCAGCCTTGCGGAACCCAAGACTGAATAATAATTCCCCATGCCGGGCAGTGTCGCGCCGCGCTTGTCCTGTGCTGAAAGGAATCGACTCAGTGAAGATTCCATGCTTCTCCCATGCTGAACTGTGGTTCCATCCGGCTAAGGGGCCTGCCATGGGGAGCTTCGGAAAAGGCCTTCAACGCCACAGCTGCCATAACTGCAGCTGCTTAATCTCTCACCTGGAGGACTTCTCTGCATTCCAGCCACAGGGGACCCACAACTTCAATCAAGCTAGTCAGGCTGCCAAGTCTACTAAGTGAGTACAGTAACCAAATCTCTCCTGTTGAGTTCTGCCAGTGCCTCTTTCTTCCCTCCCCTTCTTGTTTCTCTCTGCTATGGGTTGGCCGGTCGTGCACCCACATGCCCCCAGTCTCAGTCCTTCCTCGACTCTCAGTGGTCTGAGAGCCCAAGGGCTTGAGACCAGTCGGTCCCCGACTAACTCTGGCTGGTGATCCCCAATCCAAGACGTCAGTACCCCCCGCAGAACCAGACTGAATGAGAATTCCCTATGCCAGGCAGGGCCCTGCCATACTTGCCTGGTGTTGGCATGGAGTAAACTCAGCCACGATCCCATGCTCTCCTACCATGCTGAACTACAATCCCAGCCTACTATGTTGTGGCAGACACATGGACCCACAATGCAACAGAGACTCGTGCCCTTGACGGCCCATGTGCGGGCCTACATTGTTTCCTACAGGTGGTAGAGGATGTGGGCAAAGCCAGCTCCAAGAGTTCCCCCTGCTGGTGCCCGACAAGAACCTCTCCACGGAACAGTGAGTAACTCCAGCCTAGTTTGCAAGACTAGGCAGGTCTCTCTGTGTCCTCCCTCCTCTCTCTTTCTCTCTCCATGTGTTTCTGGCCAGCATCTTCTCTCTGACTCTTAGCTACCACTAACTCCTGCCTGGCTAAAAAGACTTGGTTTCTCTCTCTCTTTTCTCTCTCTCTCTCTCTCTCTCTCTCTCTCTCTCTCTCTCTCTCTCTCTTTCTCTTTCTTTCTCTCTCTCTCCTCCATGTGTTCTCCAGCTCTAGGGCAAGATGGCGGTCACTTCATAGCCTCCACTCTGCCCATCCCCCAGCTCCACAGAGAGGGCTCCTTCATAGCTAACAACTGTCTTTAAGGCCACAGTGCCTACTGCGACTTCTCATTCTAAGACTCTTTTCCTTGAGTGAGAGACTCCTTCTCGAGGCTGAGACTGTCCAGTAGTTCTCAAAAGTGCCAACTTCAGTCTTTAGCACACTGTCTGCTAGTGCTTGTTTCTTTCTTCCCATGAGTTCTCCAACTCAACAAGATGGCAGTGACATCCTAATCTCTGCTCTCTGCACCTCCGCCAGGGGTCAGCCTTTCGTGCTCTGCCTGCTAGCTTCTCAGGAACACTGGCTCTGAACTCTAGTCCCCAGTGATTTTTACCTCAGGGGGTCAGTCTTTCAGAGACTGCCTGCTAGTCAAGGGTAGACTTCCCTGACTCCTCCGTCATTTGAGACCAGTTCTGGCTTGCTTGAAGCAACAAGGCCTACACCCTGGTTGCTCCCTTTCCCCCTTCACCTCCTAGGTCATTTGCGGTTAGTTACAGCCCAGCTGGCTTGCCTGAAGCCCTTTCACCCCTGTGTTCCTCTCATTTTCTTTCTCATGACTAAAACTCCATGCTGAGCCTGGAGAAAATGCACGCCAACTCCCAGCTTCTCCCAGGAGCTGTCAGCTACACGCCAGCTTCCATGTGTCTCCCTCATGGCTCAGTTGTTACAAAAAAACCTCACTCTTTCTGACTTTCCTATCAAGCCTCTATGTTTCTTCCTCTGAGCTTTTCTTCAAGGTTGGCTTTTTTCTTCTCCACATTTAAAACTGTTAAGAAAAACAAATGGGAATACCCTGGCCTCTCTGCTAGAGCACCCAGTCACCACATGGCAGAGCAGGCCCCTCCCCTACTGCTTCTAAACTCACCATTAATGCCTTTTTTCCCCAACAGGAAGACCTAAAACAGTGTCTGTGCTTTTCAAACCAAAATTTTTTCGCTTTTTCTTACTCACAGGTGCCTTCTAAGACTAAATTCCTCAAACAACCTTTGCCTTTCCAGGATCTTAATGACAGACCATGATGTGCTTGCTCCCAAGTGACTTAATGCTTAATACTCAGCCTTTGCAGAAATCCCCATGCCTGGGTGCTGCTTTCTGTTTTTGATTATCCTATAGGTGCTCCCACAAGTCCAGTGGAGACAACATCTTCTGGAACCTGCCTGAGATGCTAAGCTGTCTTCTCTCCAGCCATCTCGTCAGACTGCAGACTCCAGAGACACACTGAGATCCAGACACAACACCACCTCCTGGAACCTGTCTAGGAGCCAAGCTGTCTTCTTCCAGCCACACTGCTTAACTGAAGACTCCAAAGCTAAATTCTACAGAAGACAGATCCAGACCTTCCAGCTACAGATGAACTCTTTTGCCAAAGTCAAATAGCTAAAGTTACATGTTAGTGAGGAAAACTTAATGTCTATCTAGATTAATCAGGTGTTATTACCCTCAAATTGTATGACCTGTATTCAATTGATTCAGTGATCCTTTGCCTTCCCAACCCCCACCCTCAACTCCCCTTCCTTCCCAACCCCCACCCTCAACTCCACTTACCCTGTGACTTAATTGTGCTAACCCCTCTGGCATAAATAGTGCTTTCTTTTAATTTCCTCATGCAAAATTTTTACCACAGATGACATAGTGACCCCCTTTAAAAAAAAAAAAAAAGTAAAGGGGAGGAGATGTGGGACTGTGTATAGGTATCCTGGTTCTTGGCTGGGCATGGGCCTAGAACCCCGAGACTCCAAGGGAGAAATGGCAGGAGTTCAGCCACATCCTCAGAACCCAGGATCCTGACAATCAGTCTAAATCTCCATGGACCTACATTGTTTAGTCACATAGGCCATTACAGTCCCTCCCAAAGTACACAGGTAGAGGGTGTGAGTATAGGCCTCAGGCTCTAGAGAGATTTACATACTAATGAAGGCCAGAGGGCAGAGCCAATTAAACCACCCCCAGAACCTCCCTCTTTCTCCCTCCCTACTTAACTCAAGTCTGCCTTGAATTTGGGGGGGGGGGTGTTCATCCAGATCCATCCACCATCTGCAATGACAATAAACCCTTTTGGAACCAAGGACTTCCTCATGTCATTGGGCCCTGCTGGGCCTGCCGTTGCCAAAGCTTCCAGCCTTTGGAACTCCAGACTTTCTCCTGGATGTGGGACCTGCCTCTTGGAAGTCTCTAGTCAGCTTCCCTCGGCTGCGGCCCCATTGACCCACATGTATCTCTGTACCTATATATTTTTATGTTTTTCCTTCCGTATGTTCTTTTCTTATTTGATTGTTTTGTAATATTTTGATTTATTTGTTATTTATCTTATCTGATTTTATTATTATCCCCCCATTGCAATTCCCTGGATGCCTGTTTATCTTTAATGAGAGAAAGAAAGGGTGAGGGCCTGAGTAGAAGGTGAGAATGGGAGAAACTAGAAGTGGAGGGAGGGGAAACCATAATCAAAATATGATATATTTCATATAATTGAAATATTAGTCACCAGGTAATGGGACTCTTTGACAGGATTAGAAGGGTTAAGATATGTGTCTTTCTTGTAGTAAGTGTGCCACTGTGGTTAGGCTTTGCCTGCATATCAGGCTGTAGCTCACAGCTTGTTTTCCAGCACAATGCCCTACTATGTATCTTAATTCTCTCCCCATGATGATAACATATTAACCTTTGAAACTTTAATCCAGCTCTCAGTTAATTGCTTTCTCTTATAAGGGTTATGATGGTCAAGATGTTTCCTTATAGCAATAGAACAGGGACAAAGAAATATATCATGGAATATTGAGTCAGGTAAATGTTGGCTTCAAATTGAATGCATTGTTTCTTTCATATATCAAGGTAAGAATGAAAACTATTTATTCAACATATAGTCATTTATTCACTGGTTATCATTAGGAGAATTCCATTTTATTATTAGAAAGACTGTGAATAATTCCATGTTTAATGAATATTGGATTTTTAGCAATGTCACTATATTTTTACAATGATATTCTTTAAGGAAAAAAAAAAGGTTTAATTTACTTGCTATCTCTACAGGAGATCATTTCAAATTATAAAAATAAAATCAACTCTTTTTATTTGAGATACCACTGGGATTAAAACTAAGACTCTTAATTAACATTTAAAATATTTATTCCTTTTTTTTTGCTTTTCTACCATTTTAATTACATGCAAATATTAAAGTAAGTTCTAGGGTGAGGACCTAGCAATACAATAGATGCAAATAGTCAAGCAACAAACAAGAAAATAAACACAAATTGTCAAAAACAACCAAGGCTATAAAAAAGTCCCATGATCATTGTTTCTATGTGGGACTGCATAAGGGTATCTTGGTTATTGGCTGGGCATGGGCCTGGAATCCTGAAACTTCAAGGGAGAAATGGGGTGTTTGGCCACATTCCCAGAAGCTAGGGTCCTGACATGCAGTCTAGTCTCTTATGGACCTACATTGTTCAGTCACATAAGCCATTATAGCCCCTCCCAAAGTGCACAGGTAGAGGGTGTGACTATAGGCCTCAGGCCCTAGAGAGATTTACATACTAATGAAGGCCTGAGGGTGGAGCCAATTAAGCATTAGTTCCCAGACCCTCCCCTTTCTCCCTCCCTATTTAACTCAAGTCTGCCCTGAGTTTCACAGGGGGTGGGGTGGGGTGTGGGGACGTGTACATCCAGATCCCTCTACCATATACCATGAAAATAAACCATTTTGGAACTATGGACATTTTCATGTCTTTGGGGCCTGCCATCGCCAAAGCTTCCAGCCTATGGAACCTTAGACTTTCTCGTGTTTGTGGGATCTGTGGGCACAAAAAGTCTCTCAGTACCACCGCCTTGGCATTTACCCACATTTTTAAGGGCTTATTAGGATGACTAAATTATCTGAGCCTACATCCCTATCCTAGCCCAAAGTCATTTTCATCCCTGATGCCTACTTCTCTGTTCTAGCCTACGATTTAGATTCCTGCCTGAAATTACTTCTTTGTTCTACCCTAATGTCAGATTCCTGCCTGAATCCCATTTCTTTGTCCTTGGCCAATGTCAGATTCCTCCCATTCAGTTCCAAAAGCTCTCCATATCTCCCCCTGTTTATTTCATAAACAAACTGAACCTGTCTTAGGTCATTCTGACAAGAATGCATTCCTTACCTATCGTAGAATATGCATTATCAAAAGCAATGCCCTTCTGTCTTAAGTTGCTAAGGCTCTGTGCAGAATCTTGCCCATCCTTAGCTTGAAAGCTTGTTAAATTAATAACTCTTGTCTGGGGTCCATTTTCAGTTTCAATGAATATACTTTGGCTGACAACATGTTGATGTTGTTCAAGACAAGCTTTAACATGAAGGGCAGGAAGAAAAGTATTCCCAGGACAAAAAGGGCTAGCATTATCAAGCCATATATGCCATTCTTGAATCTTGAACAAAATGGAAATACTAACCTCAGGACATGGATAATTTTATCAGCAGTATCTGCAGCAACAAAGCTCAGCAGAGCAGCAATCTTTAAATTCATGATCTCACTATACAAAGCTAAAACATCCATAGATGTGTTATGACAAATATACTTCAAATATCTTTAAACTTTTTCTACTCATAATAACTATCATTGTAAATATTAGAAGTAAAACAAATCCATTGGGTTTTAGCATGACACTCAGGATGTTTCCTTACTCTTAAACTTGAACCTCATTCCAGTTATTTGAATATGATAAAGAACATCCATCAGTTGTTCCAAATGCTTGTCTAAATCCTCTTGTATACTCAAAACATTAGTAGCTTTTTTTTTTTTTTTTTTGCTAAATGATTAACAAAAGTAATAACAAAAGTAACTGTCTTAACTTCTTGTGTCAAAGCAATTGCAGAAGCATTGGTGCTAGCAATTAATGTAATCAATGCTGTTATACCAGCAATAATCAAGCCTATTACTCTCTTGCTTCTGCTAAAGCCTGACACTTCTCCCAGTACATGAAAGCTTTTTTTTTTCCAGAATACCAAGTTCCTGTAATACTCACAGCAGTAAAACAAAAGCTGATTGATAAACCCCATCACAGACATGCCAGATTTCAACACACTAACACAATTAGAAAGTATACTATTAATACAACTTACATTAAATACTGTAGAAGAAACAAAACTAATTTAAAAATGACAATTTAAAGAGCCTTAACACATGTACTATCACTTGTTTGAAATCCAGAACCTGTCCCAACATTATGTCTTGCTAACATAACATCATAGAGAACTGCACCTAACTTCCAAATATTTCTCTGAAAATACCCAGAACCAGCCTTCAAAATGAAGGCTGATATTTTAATATATTATTGATTTCTAGACCAGTCCACGATTGAGTACGAATAATGGGTCACATTTAAAAAAATATACAAGTGTCATTATAACTTCTCTTTTTGCTTCTCTGGGCAACAAGATCTAAAATCTTGAGGCAAGACAACTTGTCCTATCTGGGATATAGGTAAGCAAAGGTGGGTCAGGAGTGTATGTCCAGTTCAGCTTCCCAGTCACCATTTCAGGGTACTCAGCAAACTCACAGTCAGTATCATCTTTGACCCAGCATCAGCATGCTCACCCAACACTCTGGCAGCCACCATGTTCCTTCAGCATCCTGCAGAGAAATACAAACATGCCTCTTCCCATATTAAATACCTGATTGGGATCATGCCATATGCCAGTAAATGGATCTTTACCTTTCCCTATGGATAAGTTGCCTAGATGTAGGGTGCCATAGACCCTCAGCAGAAAGTTCTTTGGCATCCAAATTTTTAAAAAATTTAAAATAAAAAGAACATGATTCAAATAAATTTTGGTATAGAGGTATACCTCACTTTTTTTTTTTTATTTTATGAGATATTGTTTTATAATTCCATGGGCCCATTAAACAATACCTTGTCTTAGAGGATTATAAGGAATCCCAGTAATATGGGTAATGTTAGATTGCTGAGAAAAAAAATATCAAATTCTTGACTTTGAAAGCCAGTTCCATTATCTGTTTTAATCTTATTTGTAACAGCCAGCATAGAAAAACAATGCAGGCATTAACTAATTACATTTTTAGTTGCTTCTCCTGTGAAAGAAGTTGCAACTAGAAAGCCTGAGAGGGTGTCAATAGTCACAAGTACATATTTTAATTGTCCAAAATCAGAAATATGAGTAATATCCTTTCGCTGTAATTGATTAGGTATGAGTCCTCAAGGATTAACACCATTATTTGGTACAGATAGAAGTTGAGGAGATTCATGACAAGTCTTTAAACTTTAATGTGCACATTCTCTAGAAATACCAAATTTACTATTTTGATGATATAAAGAACGAGATTGTTTGGCTATCTGGTTACGGTGTAAGGCCTATATCTGCCTGGTATACAAATCTCCTATGGCCTTGCCCTAAGGGTTCCAAGCAATCCAGTATAAGCTCTAAAATGTCCTATAAAGTTAAGGTACAGTACTGTCTCTTAAATTGAGTTGTATTTGCATAAGTAATTGCAAAATTTGAGAATTAGCAGTATCTAAAATAGGAAAAGTTCCAAGTAATTATAAACCATAAGCTATATATTGGCTATCAGTATACAAATTAAAAGCTTGATTTTTCAGCATTTCTTTTTTTTTAATTGGATATTTTATTTATTTACATTTGAGATGATATCCCCTTTCCCCATTCTTCCTCTGAAACCTCCTATCACATCCCCCTCCTCCCGCTTCTATGAGAGTATATTTTCATTTTTATTATTGGAAATAGTTTTTTATTCTTTAATATTTTTTAACAGTCCAGTCGTTTTGCCCCTCCTGGTATACTCTCTCACTGTTTCTCATCTCATACCTCCACCCTGCATCCAAGATGTGCCCACTCCCAGATTGACACCCCACCAGACTTCCCCACACCCTGGGGCCTCAAGTCTCTCAAGAGTTAGGTATATCTAACACTTACTGGGACCAGACCAGGCAGTCCTTTGCTGAATAGTGTTGGGGCCCTCATATCAGCTAGTGTATGCTGTCTGTATGGTGGTTCAGTGTCTGCAAGATCTTGGGATGCAGATAAGTTGAGATTGCTGTTCTACCTATGGGGTCACCCTCCTCCTCAGCTTCTTCCAGAATCTCCCTAATTTCACCACGGTTGTCCCCAGCATCTGTCCATTGGTTGAGTGTAAGTATCTGCATCTGACTCTTTCAGCTGCTAGTTGGGCCTCTCAGAGGGCAGCCATGCTAGTCTCCGTTCTGTAAGCACATCAAAAATCAGCAATAATACCAAGCCTTGGAGCCTCCCAATAGATCCCAACTTGCACTCGTCATTGGACCACATTTCCTTCAGTCTCTTCATCACTTTTGTCCCTGTAATTATTTTAGACAGAAACAATTCTGAGTCAGAGTTTTTGACTGCCAACCCCATCCAATTACTTGATGTCCTGTCTTTCTATTTGAGGTGGACTCTACAAGTTCCCTCTCCACAATGAAGGGCATTCCATTAAGGTCCCTCCATTGAGATCTAACAGTCTCTCACCTCTCAGGTCTTTAGTACATTCTCGAATGTCCCCCTACCTCCCGCTTCCCAAGGTTGCCTCTTTCCATTCTTTCTGCTGGCCATCAGGGATTTAGTTCTGTTTCTTCCAGCCCCTAGTACTTGATCATGTTCCTCTTTTCCCCTCGCTGTACCCTCTCTCACCTAGGCCCCTCCCTTCCTCTGCCCCCATGATTGCTTTCTTCTCACTCCGAAGTGGGATTGAGGCATTCTTACTTGGACCCTTCAGCTTGTTAACTTTCTTGAGTTCTGGGTATTGTATCCTGACTATTCTGTACTTTTTTGGCTAATATCAACTTTTTAGTGAATACATATCATACACATACTTTTGGGTTTGAGTTACCTCTCTTGGGATGATATTTTCTAGTTCCATCCACTTGCCTGCAAAACTCATGATGTTTTCAATAGCTGAATAGTATTCCATTGTGCAAATGAACTGCATTTTCTTTATCCATTCTTTCCCTTGCCTGACATCAGGGTTGTTTCCAGCTTTCAGCTATCAGAAGTAAAGCTGCTATAAACAAAGTGGAGCATGTGCCTCTGTGTCATGAGAGGCATTTTTTTAGATGCCTAAGAGTGGTATAGCCCGGGCTTCAGGTAGATCTATTTCCAATTTTCTAAGGGACCTCTAGATTGATTTCCAAAGTGTTTGTGCCAGTTTGCAATCCCATCAGCAATGGAGGAGTGTTCCTCTTTCCCACATCCTCGCTAACATATGCTATCACCTGAATTTTTTATCTTAGCCATTCTGATTGATATGAGGAGGAATCTCAGGGTCACTTTGATTTACATTTCACTGATCACTAAGGACTTTGAACATTTCTTTAATTGCTTCTCAGCCTTAAGAGATTCTTTTGTTGTGAATTCTCTGTTTAGGTCTATACACCATTATTTTGATTGAACTATTTAGTTTTTTGGTTGTTAGCTTCTTGAATTCTTTATGTATTTTGGATATTAGCCATCTATTGGATGTGGGGTTAGTGAAGATTTTTCCCAGTCTGTAGGTTGCCGATTTGTTCTATTGACTATGTCCTTTGCCTAAAGAAGCTTTCCAGTTTCATGAGATCACATTTACCAATCCTTGATCTTAGAGTATGAACCATTGGAGTCCTTTTTAGGAAAATTTCCCCTGTGCCAATGAGTTCGAGGCTTTTTCTCATTTCCTCTTCTCTTAAATTCAGTGTGGCTGGTTTTATGTTGAGGTCCTTGATCCATTTGGACTTGAGGCTTGTGCAAAGTGACAAATATGGATCTATTTGGATTTTTCTACATGCAGTGTGCTAGTTAGACAAGAATATTTTATTGACGATGCTTTCTTTCTTCCATTATATAGTTTTGGCTTCTTTGTCAAAGATCAAGTGTTCATAAGTGTGTGGTTTTGTTTTCTGGGTCTTCAATTCTATTCCACTGATCAACCTGTCTATCTCTACCAATACTATGAAATTTTTATCACTATTTCTCCGTATTATAGCTTGCGATCGGGGATAGGGTTTCCCCCAGAAGTTCTGTTTTTTGCTATTCTGTTTTTTTTTTTTATTTTTCCAGATGATATCGAGAATTGCTCTTTCCATGTCTTTGAAGAATTGTGTTAGAATTTTGGCAGGGATTTCATTGAATCTGTAGATTGCTTTTGGAAGGATGGCCATTTTTATGATATTAATTCTACCAAGCCATGAGCATGGGAGATCTTTCCATTTTCTGAGGTCTTAAATTTCTTTCCTGAGAGACTTGAAAATTCATAATTTATGTTTTTCCCTTTTTTATTAGCTGAGAAATATTCCATTGTATAAATGTACTATGGGTTCTTTATATATTTATCTATTGCCTGACATCTTTTTTTTCCAATTTCTTGCTATTATATACAGAGAAGCAGTGAAAATAGTTAAACAAGTACGTCTGAATTAAGATGCAGAGAGTCCCTTTCTTATAAATTAAAGAGTAAAGAAAATTTTAAAAATAAATTTTATATATTTTTCAGAAGTATTTCTATTTTTGTTTTGACATGTATATGTATATACTGTTGTAAGAGTACCTCCATAATTTTTTTCACTTTTAAAATTAATTTTAGATATCTACAGTTCATAGTCATACAGTTTATCTTCAACCACTTTTCTAACTTATCCACCTCTCACTATTACCAATATCTATTTCCATCACAACTATTAATCATCCTGTTCTTTTCTGTATAACCTTTTTGTCAAAGTTTTGTGCAGACAGAAAACTGACTTTTCTTCTCCCAATTAGGTCCTCATTTAGTGGTTCAATTTTGTGCATACTTTCCTTCTTCTATATTGGGACTTTTTCTATTTGGACTTTGCAAGATTTTTGTCCTTGCTATAAGAATTACCATAAATTCCTATGTTTATATGCCCTGCAGTGTTTCAAAGCTATCCTGAGTATTGAGCAGCACAAATTGGACTTGATGAGTTAACAAAAATTAAGAACTATATTTTCATATGCATAGCAGACACATATATGTACCATATATCATTTAAGATAAAAAAATATTACATTTTCATTTTTGTTTTGCAAACATCATTATATATATATATATATATATATATATATATATATATATATATATATAATTATGTATATATATAATAAAATATTTTGCATTCCTTACATCTTTCTTTTCTTTTTTTGATATTTTCTTTGTTTATATTTCAAATGTTATCCCCTTTCCTGGTTTCCCCTCCTGAAATCCTCTATCCCATTCCCCTTCTCCCTGCTTATTGGTTTCTGTACCATGTAGTTTTTTTCACTATTGCTCTGTAGTACAGCTTGAGGTCAAGGGTGATAACTCTTCTGGAAGTTCTTTTATTATTCATTATTATTTTTGTAATCATGGAATTTTTATTTTTTCACATGAAGTTAAAAATTGCTCTTTCAAGGTCTATAAAATCTGTGTTGGAATTTTGACCAAGTCTATTTCTTCAATCAACAGGGTCTCAAGAGAGTGAGGATTAAAGTAAGAAAAGACAATTAGACAAGATTACAGTATGACTTGAACAGTCTGCTTTTATATCATTCTAGATACATACAAAGAATAGGGTCAATTCAAAGGCATAAACAAAGTAGTAAAGAAACAAACAAGGCATAAAAAAGGTCATATGTATTCAGAGACTTATCAAGATGATCAAGATACAATGAACACATTCCTCAGCAGTATTTATCTTTACCCTACTTCCTTGTTGTAGCTCAAAGTCAATTTCTTCCCTGAGACTATGTTTTTGTCCTAGCCCAATATAAATATTCTTGACAATATATTTGAAGTGGTACCAAGAACTCTCCACAGAAATTTGATTGGGATTTCATTGAATCTGTAGATTATTTTTGGTAACATGGCCATTTCACTATGCTAATTCTACCTATCCATGAGGATGGGAGATCTTTCTATCTTCTGATATCTTCTTCAATTTCTTTCTTCAGGGACTTGAAGTTGTTGTCATTTAGACCTTTAACCTGCTTGGATAGTGTTACATCAAGATAATTTATATTATTTGTGGTTATTGTAAAGGAGGTTGTTTGCCTAATTTCTTTCTTTGCTTATTTGTCATTGGTATAAAGGAAGGCTACTGATTTCTTTGAGTTAATTTTGTATCCTGTCACTTTAATGAAGGTGTTTATGTGCTGTAGTAGTTTTCTGGTAGACTTTTTAGAGAAACTTAGGTATACCAACTGACTCACAAAACTTTCAACCCAAAACTTTATCCTATCTACAAGAAATTCAGGCACAGGGAACAGAGCAGAAACTAGGGAAATAGCCAACCAATAACATGTCAAACTTGAGACTCATCCCATGGGCAAGCACCAATTTCTGATACTATTAATGATATTAGGTTATGCTTGCAGAGAGGAGTATAGCATGGCTGTCATCTGAGAGGCTTCCTCCAGCAATTGACTCAGGGAGATGCAGATACCTTCAACCAAACAGTGGATGGAGGGTAGAGACTCTTAGAGAAGAGTAGGGGAAATATTGCAGTCTGAAGATGATATGAACTCAACAGGAAGACCAACAGAGTCAATTAACTTGTACTCTTTAGGCTCTCAGAAACTGAACCACCAACCAAAGAACATACACTGAGTAGATCTAGACCTTTCTGCGGATATGTAGCACATGTGCAGCTTGTTCTTCTTGTGGGTCCGAAACAACCTTAGAGAGGCAGCTATCCCAAAAGCTTTTGCTTGTAACTAGATCATATTCTTCTTGATAGGCTTCCTTGTCTGCCCTCAGTGGGAGAGGATCACCTAACCTTGGAGATACTTGATGTGTCAGGTTGGAGGGGGTAGCTAGGGTGGTCCCACCCATTCAGAGGAGAATGAGGGAGATGATGGGGAATAATTGTTGGAGGGTTAACTCAGAGTGGGCAGTGTGCTGGATGTAAAGTATATAAGTAAAAACATACATACATACATACATACATATATACATACATGCATACATACAGACATACATGCATAGGCCTTGCTTGTATTGATGATTTACTGCCTATGGTAATGTTTCTTTCTATTTTTGAAGAGAGACAAATGGTGCTTTCTAGAAAAAAATAGCTTCTTTGACTTTCAAGATGACTCCATGCTCATTTGTGTCTGCTCATACTATATGAAATCTAAATTGACCATACAGGACTAAAACAATTTCAAAATATGTTACAGAAATTACTCTTTTGAAAGAAAGATTAATGCCTTTTATATACATTCCAAATTGTAGAAATCCTATGTCCTTTCTTTAAATATTTTAACTCATCAGTAAAATTAAATTATATAATGTTATATAAAATTTCTAATCAAAGTTAAATTGTGCCATTTAACTGATTTTAAATTATTACTCACTTTTATTCTGGGACATTCTAGTGGCTTCCCCCAGTTCCCCATCCCCCATTGGTACACACCTCCCTTCAATTCCTAACCCTCTGTACTTCTACCCTCTCTCTTACCATACCTGATCCTGCCCTCTATTTGCCTCCCTTCCTGTTTCCCTCCCTGGACCCTCCTCCCTTTATCTCCCATGACTATTTGATTACCCTTCTAGGTAGGACTGAAGCATCCACACTTTGGTCTTCCTTCTTCTTGAGCTTCATATGGTCTGTTAGTTATATTGTGGGTATTTTGAGCTTTTGGCTTAATATCCACTTATCACTTAGTACATACCCTGTGTGTTCTTTTGTGAGTGGGTTACCTCACTCAGAATATTTTCTAGTTCTATCTATTTGCCTACGAAAGCACAGGAATAGTTTATAATGTTGCTATAGGTAAAATGATTCTTTTAGATCACTTTTTCACTAGTGAACATAAGGATAAAAATATATACTAAATTAAATCAAATCAATTGATGTATTGTATTATTGTAAATGGAAAGATAAAGTTCGATAATGTTTTTATAACATGATATAATGCAACAACAGATAATAAAATTATAAATTTTATCTAATTTACTTTTTATCTAATTGATGGCCTATGGTAATTTACATAGATGTTTTGAAGCCTTTCTCTCCTATTTTTCTATCTCCATTTCTCTGCATTTTTCCTCTCTGATTGTCATCTTAAATTAGTATTATTTTCAAAAGTAGACACATAAGTGTATGTATTTCTTAGATCTCAAGGAAATATTTCAAAATTATATAAAAAAGTTAACATATTATTAAAATCATACCTCCATAAATGCTTACCATTTCTTCATATTAAACTCTTCTGACAGGCCTTTGAAAACTGTTATATATTCAGCTCTTACAGTGTAAAATTATACAAAAAATTATTGATCTTACCTAACTATAATATGTCATTTCTTGGCTAAGCTTTCTCTGTCCCTCTCTTGCCCTCCATAGTCTCTATGCTAATCATCTATGACTTTAACATATCTAGATTCCATATAAGAGAGAGAAAAATATATCATGTATTTTAAAAGTAATATATATCTGTCTATCTATTAGTCTATCTATTAGTCTATCTATCTATCCATCCATCCATCCATCCATCCATCCATCTATCTATCTATCTATCTATCTATCTATCTATCTATCTATCTATCTATCTATCTATTGAAGCAGTGTCTTACTGTATTTGTGGCTTGCCTGAAACTCGCTTTGTAGATCAGGCTGTCCTCAAACTCCTCACAATGTCCAACTGTTGTTATCTTTATCACCTTGTTTTTTATATTATTTCTTTAACATAGTTATTTTCAGTCTCATTCATATTTTCACTCAATATATTTTTGTACATTTAACAGCTAAATAATATTCCACAATGGTGTCTATGTTGCAGGAATAGTCAGGACTTCCCATTTTATTTTGCTTGCATTAATGAAAAGGCTTGCATGATTGAGGAGAGTTTATTAGTTTGAGGGAAAAAAGCAGCAAGTTGCTAACAATCACTGGCAGGAAGGAAATGGAGAAAAACTCACAGTTTTCAAGTTAGGTATAGAGGTAAGAAATAGCAAAAAAGCTCAGAGCATGATAAAAATTTGACTTTAGAGAATCTGATTCCAGATTCTGTGTCCTGAGACAAAGAGTGCATCAAAAGTATGTGGTTAGAAATAAAAATATAGACAGTTGCTTAAGAAAGGAGAAAAAAAGAAATAAAGAAAAAGCAAATATTCTGAATATTTGAATATTTGAAAATAGGAGTAGGCTATGTGAGCAGGGAGGAAAACCCAGAAAACATTGGGCCACATGATAAAAAGTATAAAAGGACAACCAAGCCTCCCATTGCCCTTCAGGGACTTTCCTCATGCACATTTTGTTTCTCATATGAAGCCCAGGTAAGGAATGGCCTTTCTGTGTTACTCAGCAATTTGTTTTTTACATATGTTAATATTGACGTTTCACTCTCCATACCCTGTTTTTTGCCTTATGTATGCATGTTTTCTGAATCCATTTATTGATTTATAAACACTTAGGTTATTTCCAACATTTGAGTACTGAGAAAATTTCAACCACAGATAGGGTAATACAGATGTCTAACATTTTGATTTTACTTCACTTGGTGACATAGCCAGCAGTGGAAATGTTGGATCTTACAGTAGTCCAATTCTAGTAATATTTTTAAGACTCTACATACTGTTTTTCATAAGATGGTCAGTCTAGCTTCCAGTCCCTAACAGTATATTAATGGTCCCATTTCTCTACATTCTTTCTTTCATTTCATTTAATAATTATTGTTATTTTTCTTTTTATAATAATTGTAATAACTATTATGAAAGAATAGTTTTCTGCAGTTTTGATTTTCAATTATCTTATTATTAAGGTTGTTAAGTATAATTCTCATACATTCATGAATCATTAGAATTATTTTATTTTGAGAAATTTCTACTTAAGTCTACCGTCTAGTCCAAATAAGATTGATTTCTTATGGAGTTTCTAAAATAGCTAATATAGTTCTGATAGTAATGCCTTGTTAGATCTATACTTTACAAATTTTCTTATTCTGAAGACTGAATTCTCTCTTTATCATCTTTGATGTTCAGAAGGTGTTTTATAAGGTGAATTCCAATTTGTCTAAATTTGCTTTGTTTGCTAATTTTCAATTGCTTTAGATTTCTCAGTTCAATTTTTTCTTTGAAAGTTTCACACACACATATATATATTATAGTCCATTTACATATATTCCTCATATTCTGTTATTTTCCTTCTACACTGGTTGAAAGTTTCGGTTTTGTGCAGGTTTAGTGTATGTAACCACATCTACTATGACTTCATGAAAGCAATGATTGTGTCATGCAAAGAGAACAGCAATTCATCATATTTTACATTATTTTATGGCTCTTTTATTCTTTCTAACCCCCGTCTTTAATGTTCATTGAACCTTAAAAGTGGGATAAAACGCCTTGTGAGGGTTTAGGACTCAACCATCACTTACTATCTGCATCTTGATCAGCCATGGATTTCTGTATTTATTGATGACTACCACAAAAAGATATTTCTCTCATCAAAGATGAGAGTAGAATTACCTAGGAGAAGAAATATAATTATTTATGAGGTATTATTGTTCCATGTTCATTTAGTTAGTGAACAGTATTCAGGTCCCTTTTTCCAGGGCCAGTATCTTTCCAGTCATGTGTTTTTGTCCCAGTTTACAGTATGAGGCATACATTCATTATTTTTGGTGAAAAACTCAAGTTATCCTGAAAGACTTTCATTCCTTGCCATTTCCAATTTCCTAAACTATTTTCTTCATGAATTGTCCTGGCAGTTCTATAGTTTCAGGCATTGTATTAGTCCTTAGTCCACTTAAAGATGATTCTACACAATTAGAAATAAAGAAATGGATATGACATTTTAGATAAGTTATATTGTTCCTCTAAGTATATATACAAGTTTTTTCTAGCATCATTTATCTGAAAATCTCCTTTCTTCAATGTATGATCTCAGTAACTATTTAAAAGATTCAGTGTGTTTAACTCTAGGATCTCCCATTCATTCCTTCTGTCAACATTGGTTTTGTGCTAGTGTCATAATTTTTTATCTTTATTTTAAAGAGGATATTATAGCTTTGGATATAATGAAACCGAGGTTTCATTATTACCTTTTCTTAAAATTACTTTGGTTATTCATGTTTTTTTTTTCTTACTTTTGTGGCTAGGTTGTATGTTTCCAAAATAATGTAAGGATTGTATTTTTATTGCCAGTCTATTCATTGGCTGAAGTTAGTAATATCACTCAGTACCTTTTTTAAAACAAGTCTACAAAATATAAGAATCTGAACAAATGGCATTTATTGTCATCTTTAAACTTTTAAAGGTATTCACTTTAGGTATTTTAACTTTTTATACATTCAAAAGAAATCTTTTTTTAAGTAACAATTTTTTAATATATTCTTATATCTTTGTGATTTCTATATTGCACTTTTGTTAATACCTAAATTCATAACACTTTATCTCATAATGTCATTACTTTTTCTATCATAGAATTGAAATATATACACATAAATACTTGCCGAACTTAATAAATGAACATTCAAGACCAATGTCCTCTGAAGAATATGTTATTCAAATTATTGAACATTTTCATGATAAATACATTTATTCATAACTAGGGAAGAACATTGAAGCAGCATTGATTTGAAGGAACTGGTAAATGATATATTTATTGTTCTCCTTTTACCATGAATATATATACATATATACATATACATAAACACGTATATTCTACACTTCATGATTTTGTTACATATATGCAATTCTTTTAAGTCAATTAGAAACAAAATATAAAATTAGCACATCATTGACATAATAGAGTTAACATTCTGATTCAACCTTATTTTGAAAATGGTTAGACATTCTTAGGCCATCAGGGAAACACAAATTAAAACTATTTTAAGACTTCATTTTCCCCTCAATCTGAAGGACTATGATTGAAAGAGTACAGATAAATATTGTCATGGATGTGATGAGAGGGAACTATTTATTCACTGCTACTAAAAGTGAAAATTGGTCGAGGTAGTATGGAAATTAGTATGGCAGTTCTTTAAGTACTAGAAATGGATCTTTCACAAGAATCATCTATACCACTCTTTGGCATATACTATAAAAGATTCAGTATCCTAATATAAGGATAGTTAACTCACCCATGTTTTTTGATGTTCTTTTCATAATAAGCTGGAAATTAACTAGATGTCCATCAGTCAATGCATGGGTTAATGCATATATGGTATATTTCCACAATGGAATATTACTCAGCTATTACAAAATGAAATTATAAAATCTGAAGCTGAAATGATAGAGGAAGGATGAATCATCCTGAGTAAGATAACCAAGAAAAACACTGCAAGTAAATATTAGATTTTAAAAGCTTTAGGTTTGTATATTTAATTCAGAATACTCATAGAGGTAAGGAAACTACTATAGGCTTATAAGAAAGGGCTTTCAAAAGAAGGAAGAAATAATATGCTAGCATAAAATGTTACAAAGGAAATATGAAACAGAAAGATACAAATTGTGGTAATAGAAAGGAGGGTAGAAGAAGGAAACTGAGAAGAATA
The DNA here is from genome assembly GCA_021653895.1 of Mastomys natalensis. Classification (NCBI taxonomy): domain Eukaryota; kingdom Metazoa; phylum Chordata; class Mammalia; order Rodentia; family Muridae; genus Mastomys; species Mastomys natalensis. Next base: position 101,549 of record JAJTUV010002599.1, on the reverse strand, counting down.
ACACTGAGACATTTCAAAACTGTTGTATTTCTTACTACTGTAAAATCTTTCTAAAATATATCTATTCACATACATAAAATGAGTTAGAATTGAGTTATCATACAGTTGGGCAATAACAACCCATGAGGCTAACAAATAAAAGACCAAGTCATAGGAATGAGTTACTTTTTTGGAATTTTTTGCAAATATAGTAACAAATTCCCCAAACATTACACACTCTGCCTCCCAAGATTCAGTGATAATTGTATGAGGGGACAGAAAATATTTAAGGGCAAGAGGTGGTCAATAGCTACAAGGAAATCCTATCTTTTGGATAAAATAGAGCATCTAACTTATGAACTCAATGGTTATGAAGACACATGTAAGACCTGCTCAAACTCAAGCCAGACCAAATCTCAACAAGGAGAGAACAGTTGGGCATAAAATTATACTGTCTAGATGGAGAGCTTTTGACAATTTTTAGCTTCTAGGAGTGGAAGGGTAAATTTTTTCTAAGATTATAGTCACTAATAAACCAAGAATGCCTAAGTAGAAGTCCACACATCCAAGAGTATTTGAGTAGCATGAATTGACTTTGAATCAAGGTTAAAAGACATAGGTGGGTGGCTCTGCCAAGTGGTGGAATAAAGGGTAAATATGGGCAAAACAGGTAGCATAGCACTCTCAAACTATGGATAAAATGTAAATTAAATATGCTGTTGCAAATGGCTACTATGAGTTAAGAGAAAAGTGCAGAAGATTCTTGCACTATATCAAACTTTTATGTGATATTATGACTATAAAATCAGTTTGTAGTTCAGATTTGTGCTATAGGGTAGTCCTTTATATAGGCATAAAACATGACCTACACTCTCAGACAAATAAAATGTGGTAAAAATGAAAAATTAGAAAATTGAGAAAAGGGGTCAGCTAAGTTGCTCACTACATGAACTAAGTCAAGAATGTTACCAAATCAATTATATAGGTTTAAATTGTAGAATGCCTCTTAAATTACAGATGCTGTAAAATTGGTCACTAATTTTAAATCTCTAAATACTTTTTTTTTTGATATTGTAGATCATGCCATAATATTAAGCTTATATGAAGATAAACTAAACAATAAAATAAAAATGATAGATACCTTTATGTAAAATGCTGTAAGATTTTTGGCTTTCCTACTTAATTCTATAGGTTTGTTTTTCTGATTTCTATATAGATTTCTTGTGTCTTTTCCTAAATTGGTCCACACCAAGCAGTGCAAAGATACTAAAAGTGAAAGAATAATAATTCAAGCATATGGAAAACACATTTTTGTTCTGCAGTATTAAGACTATACATCTATGTGATGGAGAGTGTTTTGAGGCCAGAATGAGCTAGTGTTTATGGGTGAGGGACACAGTGTCTTAATGTGAAAACCAGATCCATTCCACAGGGACACTTATTTCATGGAAATGTTTCTTTCAAATCTGGCACTCTGTCATTCAGGGAAGGTTTCCAGCCTAAACATTTGCTGGGTGTCAAGAGAAAACAAAACAAAACAAAAACGCAGTCTGTCAGTTTATTGCCTTCAGCAAAAGGAAAAAAAAAAAAAACAGCTGGAACTCTTTGGATAGATATGGTCATATTGCTGCTAGAAAGGGTGAAAAGACTCACTTCCCAGATAGAAACAGAGACAGAGACCATGAGTCTAAGTTGCTGCATGCTGCTTCCAGGCTGCTCTGGAAGGTCCTCTGGGTATAAACTGAAGCAGCAGCTGGTATAAATGTTGCCCCATTTTCTAACTCTCTCCGAAACAGCTTTAGTGTTTCTTGTAAACACAAATCTCAGAAAAAATAAGACTTGCTTTTCAAGCTCAGGAGGTCAGATGTAGGCATGAGTTAGCTAATGTAAGCAGCATCAGAGATGGCTTGCCCTGCAGGAGTTATAGAGTTTCTTGGTTAATAGGTTTGATTTTTATTTCAATTTAAATGGTTCTTTTTTAAATTTTAATTCTGTATAATAGTTTTTCATGAAAAAGGCAACCCTTTAAATGTATTTAAACTAAACTGTTAATGGCAATGAAATTTCTTTTTGTATTGATAGGAGATTCCTAGGCAGATAAAATTCTCAGAGGTCTGAAAGGCAGAAAAGATGTTGATGAAAGCTAATAGTGGACAGAACCAGAAAAGAAGTGATATCTAATGGGAAAAAAAAGCAGTACCAAAGTTAAAAGCTTCTACTACCTAACTTTGATATAATAAATATGTTAAAAGAAAGCTTTTCAAGAGTTTTCTGGAAACCTAAAAATACAATAGCAAGCAACATTAAATATTTTTCATATCATTTTTAATTAAAATGAGAGTTCCATATATGAACCTGTCATTAAATAAACATATGAGGCTTTATAGATGATATTCTAGTAACAGTGATTGATCCTGTTCACTATAAGCAATAAATGAAAATAGATATGTGCATATGCACATTATAACAACTAGGAATGTGAAGTTAGACCTCTTCAGTAGAAGTGGAAGAAACCAGAGCTTAAAGCTCAGTCTTTGATCAAAGGCTAGCATACATTCAGGAGTTATTTCTATAACTCCAACTCACATATTTGAAATAAGACTATGTTTTATTAAAAAGAAGAGTCTGAAAATTATATTTGTTACCTTTCAATCATATGAAAATAAAAATTGCTGTTATTATAATCTGACACTATTTTTAATAAACACAAAAGAAAAATATTAAAGGAGTCTGGAAGGCCTCTGAGGAAACAGTTATATAAGGCTCCTGTCAGCCTGCACTTCCTGACATCAGAGTCTACCTTTGGTGACTGCACATGGGATGAATACCCAGGTGGGATGGACTCCAGACGGCCTCTCCTTTAGTTTCCGTACCACCCTTTGTCTCCATATTTGCTCCCTTGAGTATTTTGTTACTCCTTCTAAGAAGGACCAAAGCAACCCCACTTGGTCTTCCTTCTTCATGAGCTTCATGTGGTCTATGAGTTTAATCTTGGTTATTTCAAGTTTCTGGGCTAATATCCAATAATCAGTGAGTGAATACCATATGTGTTCTTTTGTGATTGGGTCACCTCACTCAGGATGATATTTTCTAGTTCCATTCATTTACCTAAGAATTTCTCGAATTCATTATTTTTAATAGCTGAGTAATACTCCATTGTGTAAATGTACCAAATTTTTTGTATCCATTTCTCGGCTGAAGGACATCTGGGTTCTTTTCAACTTCTGGCTATTAATAAAAAAGGCTACTATAAACATAGTGGAACATGTGTCCTTATTATATGTTGGAACATCTAAATACGGAGACAAAGTGTGGGTCAGAAACTGAAGGATAGACTGTATAGTGACTGTTCCCCCTGGGTGTCCATCCCATGTGCAGTCACCAAAGGCAGGTGCTGATGTGGATGACAGGAAGTCATGCTGACAAGAACCTGATATAGATGTCTCCTTAAAGGTCTTCCAGAACCTGACATGTCCAGAGGCAGATGCTCACAGCTAACCATTGAACTAGTCATGAGGTTCCCAATGGAGGATTTAGAAGAACTGAAGGAGCTGAAGGGGTTTGCGGTCCCCTGAAAAGACATACAATACCAACTAACAATACCAGGGCTCCCAAGGTCTAAACCACCAGCCTGGGAGCACATAGGGAGGGCCTCATGGCTCCAGCTGTATATGTATGAGAGGATAGCCTTGTCTGGCATAGGTGGGAGAGGAAGTCCTTGGCCTTGTGAAGCCTGGATGCCTCAGTGTGGGGAAATTCGAGGGCAGGAGATGGGAGTTGGGTAGATGTGTTGGGGCACATCCTCATAGAAGCAAGAAGAGGTGAAATGGGATAGGGGGTTTTGGTTGGGTGGGAAATGGGGAAAGCGGATAATACCTGAAATGTAAATAGAATTTTAATCATAATAATAATAAAGATCACTCATTCTCATGGATAGGCAGAATTAATAGTCATCTTATGAATGCAATCTAAAAATCAAAATATTTTTAATAATAAAATAAAATAAATAAAATAAATAAATAAAATATTTTAATAATAAAAATTCCAACACAAATTTTATACACCTTGGAAGAGCAATTTTCAACCTCATGTGGAAAAATACAAAATCCAGGATAGCCAAAATAATACTGAACAATAAAAGAACCTCCAGAGGAATTACCATACCAGACATCAAGATGTAGTACAGAGTAATAGTAATGAAAACTGTGTGATTTTGGTAAAGAAACAAATATCTTCATCAAGGAATCAAATCAGAGACTAAGAAATAAACCCACACACTTATGGACACTTGATTTTTGATAAAGAAGTCAAAACCATAAAGCAGAATAAGGAAAGCATCTTCCACAAATGGTGCTGGTCTAACTGGATATCCAAGTATAGACTAATACAAATAAATCCGTATTTAAAACCCTACACAAAACTTAATTCAAAGTGAATCAAGGACCTCAACATAAAATTGGATCCATTAAATCTCATAGAAGAGCAAGGGGAAATAGCCTTGAATGCATTGGTACAGGAAATGATTTCCTGAACAGGACATCCAAGGCTCAGGTTCTAAGATAACCAACTGATGAATGGGAACACATGAAACTAGAAAGCTTCTGTAAAGCAAAGGACACTTTCAGTAGGAAAAAACAGCCTACAGATTGGGAAAAAAAAATCTTCACCAACCCTACATCTGACAGAGAGCTAATATCAAAATTTTACAAAGAATCATGAAGTTAGACATCAACAACCCAAATAACCAATTAAAAAATTGATACAAAGGAATCTTCAGTAGCCAAGAAGCACATAAAGAATTTTTCAAAATCCTTAGTCATCAGGAAATGTAAATCAAAACTACTCTGAATTTTTATGTTACAGGCATGAGAAGGCTAATATCAAATACCCATATTTTATTCCACAGACAAAAAGAAGCTAAACTAGAAGGAAGGCACAAGTGAGGATGCTTGAATCTCACTTAGAAGGAGAAATAAAATAGTTCTAATAGGCAGATGGAATAAAGGAACTTGTGGGACAGCAAAGTTTGAGGGAGTTTCCAACCAATAAACCATCCCAACTTGAGATCCACTCATGTGCATGCACCAATCATTGACACTCTTTATTTCTATTATGCTTGTAGACATGAACCTAGCATGGTTGTCCTCTGACAGCCTCCACCCAGCACTGACTCAGACACATGCAGATACCCACAGCCAAACAGTGGATGGAGCTTCAGGACTCTTATAGAAGAATAGGGGGAAAGATGGCAGGCTGTGAAGGAAACAGGATTTCCACAGGAATCAGAGTCAACTAACTTGACTCTTAGGACTCTTAGAGACTGAACCACCATCCAAAGAACATACATGGATTGAACCTAGTCCTCTCTACATGTATTTTAGCAGAGGTGCAGCTACTTCTTCATGTGGATCTCAAACAACTAGAGCAGGAACTATCCCAAAAACTGAAACCTATATGTAGAATATGTTTTGCTACCTGGGCTACCTTGTCTGACTCTCAGAGACTTTAAAGCTTGGAGTATAGGTTACCAGAGGGGACCTCACAAGCTCAGAGGAGAATGGGATGAGGATTGGTTTTGTTGGAGGTGGTGACTGGGAGGGACACTGAGAGATATAAAGTTGAATAAGTAAAAATTAAAACTAAATTAAATTAAAAGATATGTACATAAAATATTAAGAACAATTATGAAGTCATAAGATTTTATGTTATTTCATATATATGTGTGTATATGTACACATATACACACATATATATGTATATATAGTATATACTGACTACATTACACTTTAATGCTTTCCTTAATATAATATGAGAAAATATATTATACTTTCATATTTCAATGTTATCTATATAGTAGAATATCTCAATTTATATTCTATGTTTTTAGGCTTATTAAAAGTTTCTGTAGCTATTCTATACTCCATGTTAGTTTCAAAGTATATTTTTATTACTTCAAGATATAATGATGATCTGATATCCTATGAAAATGTGTGAATTTTACATGATCCATGATTTCCCAGGTATATATAATAAATATATCCCATGCACTTACAGTACAGAGTTTGGAAATATACATACATATATATATATATATATATATATATATATATATATATATATACACATATACACACACACACACATATATATGTGTGGTCTGTGTGTCTGTGTGTGTGTATGTGTGTAGGTAGGGAAATGCATAATGAATAGATAGATAGATAAATTGATACATCATAAAAAATTAAGCTATAAAATGATAAAAACTATCATTAAAAATATTTGGAACACATATTTGTTTTTTCTCAAGATAAATATAATTTTTTTCATTATAAGTTAATGTCAGGCCGTGGAAGGATGTCTTGATTCTTTGCTGGGCATGGAACTTAAACCCAGACTCCCCATTGGAGAAACAGCAGGTGTTCAGTCACACCCGCAGAATCCAGGCTCCTACATGTGATCTACATCCCCATTAACCTGCACTTTGCAGACACATTTGGCTCAGAGTAGCTCCTCCCAGAGAGGTTTGTATCACCATGCACACCTACAGGTAGGGGGTGAGACTACAGGCTTCATGTTGAGAGATTTCCATATTCATGACTTATCTAATGGCCAGGGGGTGTAGCTCAATTAAGTTATTCCTTTTCCCAGCCCCTCTTCAGCTTCCCCTATTTAAGTCAGCTCTCCACTGGCTGAACTGGGGGGGTGGGGGGGGCGCTCACATTCTGATCCAACTACCACATCATGGCAATAAAGCTCTTGGAACTCCATATCTTCTCTAATTTTTGGGACCTGCCACACTGTCCTGGGATTCTGCATCAGATTTCTCCTGTTTGTCAGACCCACTAGTGTGGAAACCCTCTGCAGGACAATGCTGCGCACCTCCAGACCCCGTTGCGCCTTTTTTTCCCACAAGTTAATCATAAAAGCTTATGAAATCTCCATAAAATATAGCAGGGTAATTGAAGAGATGACATAACAGTGAGGAATGCCTCTGTTTCTTCCAGAGGTCTTAAATTTGCTTCCCAATATACTTGTCAGAGGCTTGTTACTCTCTACTTTCATTGTTTTTCTGAAGTGGCTAGTATAAATGCAGTCCCCCCCCCCCTCTCTCTCTCTCCTCTCTCTCTCTCTCTCTCTGTTTCTCTCACTCTCTCCTCTCTCTCTCTGTTTTCTCTCACTCTCTCTCTTTTTCTCTCTGTCTCTCTGTCACACACACACATACACACACACAGAGTACAATATTTTACTAACTTTAAAACATAATTTTTTATAAAAATAATCAAGAATAGAGTTGTTAAAAACATGGAATGGTAGAAATTTTGAGTACTGTATTTTCTTTCTTTTCCTTTCTTTAGTATTGAATAGAGTTTATTCAGGGCATGGGTAGAGGAATACAAGAGGATAACAGAGGGAGAGAAAGGCAGAGAGAGAGAGAGAGAGAGAGAGAGAGAGAGAGAGAGAGAGAAAGGAGAAGAGAAGAGAAGAGAAGAGAAGAGAAGAGAAGAGAAGAGAAGAGAAGAGAAGAGAAGAGAAGAGAAGAGAAAGTGAGGCTAGCCAGGTGCACATGGAGTGAGAGAGAGGGAGGAAGCAAATGGGGAAATGTGAGGAAGTAAAGAGCAAGGGAGCAAGAAGGAGCAAGAGGGAAAGAATGAGTACTTTATTTCAAATTCATTTCTTTATTTCTTTTATATTTGAATTCAAATATAAATCAAGAATAATATTTTTAAAATGAAATTGTGGTCTGTAAAATTTTCTTGTTTTATCATCATGTATCTTTTTGCCTATGTTAAAAAAATCAGAAATGCAGCTGGAAGATTTTTGACTAAGGATTTAAGATTAAGACTAAAGTAATGACTTCATTACCTGGAAGCTAATATCCTACTTTTTTACACATAAAAATAGACAAGTTTATGATTATCATGTGTAAGTTAACAAAAACAATAAAATATAATATGACATATCCCAAATCATATTACCTTGTGAGTTTCACATATGCAATTTGAATTTTCTTTCATATTCTGTCATTTACATTTATTAGTAAGCCACCTGTCCTCAGACTTAGAGAAGCAACAGTAAAATAGGAGAAACATTTTGAAAAATTTACTGATGAAGAGAACTTTGGACAACACAGTTATAAAATATACAAAATATCCTCATCACAGCAGAAACAGGTAAAACACTGACTGACTACATGTGTCTATGTAAGTTTTGAAGGAATTCACCTCATTATCAACAATTGACATCTCATTATTATGTGGTGGGGTTTCTTTCCAATGAAGGCCAATAGCATGCCTAGAGCTGTTTTGTAAGTTTATTTAATTTATCTGTAAGCAACAGCACAAACTTTGTCCTAGCACTCCAGGTGTCTACAGTTGTGATTCTTCTATGATGGGTCACCATAAAATTCTGTGGTGTTATTTCTTACCAGTAAACACTCTATCCTATGATATAGGAAGCAGGGAGAATGTATTGCAGCATAGGCATGATGTAGAGTCCATTTAGTTGGAGTCTCTCAAAAACATTATATAAACCATAATATCTCATATACAGGAAGGGAATTACTTCTCCACTTGGGAAAATATGCAGTCACCAAATCCCAAAACAGCATACTGGATGTTATTTCTGTTTAGTGTTAAGAAGTAAAATATGCTCCAGCTTTTTCTTTATTTCATCGGTATGGTTCCATCTATTGTTTCCTACAGTTCTGTAAAATATTCAGGAGTTTGCTGAAATTAGGGTGAATCATGAGAAGACATTTTGAGAAGGGGATACATAAAAGCATATGAAAACACTCAGGATTCAGCATAAAAATATTTAAATGCAACAATTTGAAATTCAAGTTATGCATTCATGCCATTCCAGGGTAATAAATTATCAAATATTTAAATATCCATAAGTTCATTCAATTTTACTTTTTCAGGACTAACAATTTTTGACATAGCAATGTTTAAGATATTCTAAGTGTGTCTTATAGAGTTTCTTAGTTTGTTTATCTATTACTGTGAAAAGATATCATTCTTGTAAAGAAAATTGTTTAATTATAGTGCTTACACTTTCACAGGTTTAAATCCATTATCATCATGGTGGAAAATATTGTTATATGCAGGCAGAAATAGTGATTTACAGAGCTGTGAGTGCTACATCTTGATCTGCAAGTAGTAGGAGACTGTCACACTAGGCCTAGCTTGAACATATAAGACCTCAAAGCCCAGATTCACAGTGACACACTTCTGTCAACAAACTCACAAGTTCTTCAACAAGGACATGTCCCCTAATAATGCCACTTCTTATGGCCAAGCATTCAAACACATAAGTCTTGTGGGGGCTATTTTTATTCAAGCCACCACACAGAGACTTACTTGAAATTTCTTAATCATTTATAGTGTAGAGAAATTTCATAAATTCATTGGTATAGTGTATTGATATAACATTTGCATAATATATAGAAAGTTAAGATATTTCAGACAAAATGAAATGTTGAAGAATGATAGCTTTTAGGATAATACCATACTATTTTATTACCCCTTATAAATGTGAAGGTTTCAATCAAACTTTCCAAATGTAAAAACTGCATTTCACATATATAATATGATTGTAAAGTATATTTATGTCATCATGTCAAATATGTCACAGATATTACAACTTACAATAGGACAACAAATAGATGTAATTTATATTTTCTGGTGTCATCATTCAAGATAGACTTTGCTTTGTAGAAGTCAGAATCATTAACCATATGTTTCAGAACAATCTCTAAATTTCACATCATGATACAATATTGATTTTTCTCATTTATTATCTATTTTGCAGTAGCTCTAGTATATTCAGTGAAGAGACTATGACTTGTCCTTCTTGCAAGCCCCTGAAATACTACATATACACACACAACAACAACAATAACAACAACAACAAAACAAAGCATCATGGAAACCATAGTATGTCATATTTCCCTCTGTCCATGCATCTTCATTTACAAATGTATACTACAACGAGTCTGGCTCAAGATCTCTGGCTTCTATGATACTATCAATATTGAATCTTCATTTGGACTCTTCCCAATTATTCTTGTTGTCCTGTGTCATGATTATATTGAAGCTTTGGAACAGCAGACTGACTGGCCTTTTCAAGCATCCCAGTAATTCTTAGATGATATAGGATTTTGGACAGACTATCTGAGAGCCCAGGATTTGGGCCTTTGGATCTGGGTGGTAACAGAGCTGATCAGACCACTGGCTCTCCCTTATCACCACCACCATGGTGAGCTCTTCATCACTGTTCTGGCTAGGCCACCCAATGCAACCAATAGCAGAAGCAGGGTTAGTTTTTCTGGTCTCATGTCCTCAGGGCCAGCTGACCTTCACCCAAGTTTCCAGAGCAAGCTCCACTGTCCTGCCTAGTCAAGGTAAGGGGCACAGTCTTCCATATATTGCAGATTATGAGGGCTGGACCAGCTTTCTCATTCTCACACCCTCAGGCCTGGCTTACCCTTTCCTTCAACATCATACCAGCTTTACTGTATTGCCGGGTGAGGTGCAGTCATCGTTCTGCTCAGTGCTGAAATTCCTAAGGGACAAGGCCAGCTACCTACTTTCATGACCCTAGGATCAGTCATCCTGAATGCTTTAGGAGGTGAAGGAGTAGTGCCTTATGTCTGTACCCATACCACATCACAAGCATGAGCTGTCACCCAAGGGCCTCGGTAGTCCATACCATTTTTACGAATGTCAACCCTAGTATAAAGGGGAGGTGCAAGGCCTTTTCTCCTGTGCTGAGTGGAGAGATACAGGGCAAGCCTCTCCTGCAATCAAACATCATGGCTTTTTTCACCTGTGTCCCTACTACCAGAATGTACTTTGGGGTGCCATCTAGGTGAGCTTCAGGGCCCCCCTCACCCAAGTGTTCCTGCTGGATGTGGCCAAGCAGCTTTTTAAAAGCTCATTACTCGTGGCCACCTTTGCTGTACTTCCTGGCCAGGTGCAGGGATCCGTATGCTATCTAGGTGCACTAGGTATGACAAATATGCCAAGTCTCCTTATCACAACATCCAGTGAGAGGCAGACCAGTTATGTATAACTCCTGGATTTCAGGTGTCTGCAGAGGCTGAGCCATCTAGGGACATCCCCATGTTTCTATCATGGCAATATTGAGCCATAGGTGTCAACAGTGACCTCTGCCAATATGTAGCTACTGACATAAGCAGGACCCTCAGCGGCATCTCGGGATGAAACCTCACCATGGCACTAGGTGGAAGGGCTGGTCACTCAAAATAGGCTACTCATCTCCACCATGGAGTTTCCATTTTCATCTTTCATTATAATGCTCAAGATGCTCCACTACTCTTTCTCTCCTATCTTACGACCACAAATTTTATACATTGTGGTGGTTTCATCTACAGGCTGGCTATGCAGCTGGTGGGCCTATGGCTGACATGTGGTAAGTCAGAAAACAAGTGTTTATGGCTGCCTGTGTTGTACACTGGAAGGCAGGTCTCTGGTGACATCACATTCTACAAGTAGCTTTCATCCTCCTTACACATTACCCTGAGTGAATTTTATTTATTTTATTTTATT
>JAJTUV010002599.1:0-85000 GCA_021653895.1 Mastomys natalensis | reverse complement strand
GGGAAGGGAAAACATGGGAGCATAGGTGTTCAGGGGGAGTACGGATACCATTCAGAACAGGGTATCAGTTGGGTGAAGGTTCAGGGGACAGGTCACTATGGCTCTGCCTATGATTCACTTGTCCTTATCTAAGTTGGTACTGTCCATGTGGGATTATGGGGTTGATTTGAAAAACAATATTGTAAAAGATAACTGTTCTGTCCTGGTTTATCAATGATGACAAGTTTTATGACCAATCAGGAATTAAAAGAATTCTCTGGGGACAAAGATGATATGATCTCTGTTTTTGCAACAACATGAGTTTATCCCTGCATACTGAGTTCTATATAAATAAAAAGCACCATGACTGTCAGTCAGTCAGGCTTCAAGATTCCCCGAGACCACTGTGTTTGACTCACTCCTCCCTCACTGACTCCTTATTTCCTCTGTGGGACCTGACCATCACCAAGGCTGGCCCTCAGCATACCTACTTTCTTTTCTACCAAATTTAATATATCTTGTTTTATGTTGATGTCATTGATCCATTGAGAGTTGAGTTCTGTTCCAGGAGATTTGTATAGATCTATCTGGGTTCTTCTACATAGAGCCATCCAATTTGACTTGCACCATTTGTTGAAAATGATATATTCTAATTACAGTAAATATTTTTGACTTTATAATCAAAATAAGGTGTCTATAGTGTGTGGATTAGTTTTTCAAGTTTCGGTCCTATTACACTGACCAACAAGTCTGTTTTTATATCAATAGCACACAGTTTTTTCTTACTATAACCTCTGTTGTACAATTTTTGATAATAGATGGTGCATTCTATGGAAGTTCTTTTATTTTTCAATATTACTTTAACTATTCTTTGTTTTCATGTGAAACTGATATTATCCTTTCAATTTGTGAAATATTGTGCTGAAAATTTGATGATAATTGCACTAAATCTGTAAATCACTTCTGTTATGATGACCATTTTTACTACCAATCCATAATTATGGAAGATCTTTCTATCTCCTGATATCTTTTTCAATTTCTTTCTTTAATTCCTTAAAGTTTTGATTATAAAAGAATTTCAGTTTGTTACTTAGAGATATATCATGATACATTTTTGAGGCAATTTTTTGAGGCTATTTTAAAGGCAATTGTACCTATGGTTTCTTCCTCAGTCTATTTGTAATTTGTGTATAGAATGGATACCGATTTTGTGAGTCAATTTGCCTATCTCCTTTGTTGAAAGTATTTATCAACTGTAGGAGTTCCCCATTGCAATCTTAGGGTCACTTAGGTATATGAAGATATTATCTGTAAAAAATGATTTGTTGATGCTGTATTTTTTTCTATTTGTATCTTTTTGAACTTTAGTCATATTAATGTTCTAGCTAAGACTTCAAGCAGTATTCTTTATCTTTAGATTTGTTTGGTTTATTTAGTGCCAATGTTACTGATTTGATCAAAGATTCAACTTTTCTTATTGATGTTTTGTATCTTTTGTTGTTGTTGTTATTGCTTCTTTGTTTCTTTTTTACTGATTTCAACCCCACTTTTGATTATTTCTGGCTGTCTATTTCATTTGGGTGTGATTTCCTTGTTTGGTCCTAGAGCTTTCAGATGTGCTGTTAAGTTATTTGTATGAAATAACTCTTATTTTTATGTAGGCACTAAGTGCTATGAGCTTGTCTCTGAAAATCTTCCTTATTGTGTTCCGTAATTTAGAGTATATTGTGATTTCATTTTCGCTCAATTAGAAAGTATTTTTTTTTCTTAACCTGTCTTGATTTTAATTTTAATTTTTCATTCAGTGGTGTATTTTGCAGTTTTTATGAGTTTGAAAGCTTTCTGTTGTATCTGTTGTTGATGATATCCAGCTTTAACCCATGGTTGTCAGGTCGGATGCAGGGAGTTTTCTCAGTTTGCTTGTGATTATTGAAGCTTGTATTATGTTTATCTATGTGGTCAGTTTTTGAAGAAAATCCTATAATATGCTGAATAGAAGGTATATTTGTGTGTATGTGTGTGTGTGTTTGTGTGTGTGTTTGTGTGTGTACAAGCACTCTGAAAAGAGTTTCAATGCACTAGAGTAGATTGCAAATATAAAATTAATTTTAAAATACTTTAGTGAATATTTGAATTCATAAAATTTACATAAATGGAAATTATTCTTTCTTAAAATTTATGCTAATTTTTGAAGTATATCTCTCTACAAATTGAAATTTTTCAAATCATTACATTAATAAAAGTTGGGAATTATTTAACTTTACTTACTTAATTTTAATTAAAATAATTATAATTAAAAATTATAGCAATAAGTTACTGACATGCCTCAAATATTTCTAATAGCTCCTTGAAGAAGTATTCAAGAAAAGCCAGTTCTGTTAACTTGTGATGTTCTGTAAGCAGCAAAAGAAAATTTGTCCTTTTGGTTGAGGCAGATACCTAGCTGGTCTGCTCCGTAGAGACACTGTATCCTGAGCCATCCTAGAGAGCCACTGCACTCAGAGCAGTGGACAACTTACCCTGAGCCATTATAGAGGAGTCACTCCACTCAGACCAGTGAACACCTAGCTGGTCTGCTCCTGTGAAGACACCATATCCTGAACCATCCTAGAGGAACCATTTCACTCAGAGCAGCAGGGTTTCAGAATTCCAGAGGCAGCCTTACTCCCAGGAGTTCTTCCACCCCGGAACATAGGATCACAGGACCACAGAAACATCTGGACTCTGAGGAGTTCTGACACAAGCAAGATAACTGGAAAGACAGACTCCAGTCAGACATAGTGAGCACAGGAAACACTAGAGTTAACCAGATGGTGAAAGGCAAGTGCAAGAATATAAGCAACAGAAACCAAAGTTACTTGGCATCATCAGAACCCAGTTCTCCCACCATAGCAAGCCCTCGACACCCCATTATACTCAAAAAGCAGGATTCAGAATTAAAATCACTTCTCATGATGATGATAGAGAATTTTAAGAAGGACATAAGTAACTCCCTTAAAGAAGTACAGAACACAGGTAAACAGGTAGAAGCCTTAGAGAGGAAACACAAAAATCACTTAAAGAATTGCAAGAAAACACAATCAAACAGGTGAAGGAATTGAACAAAACCATCCATGATCTAAAAATGGAAATAGAAACAATAAAGAAATCTCAAAGGGAGACTATTCTTGAGCTAGAAAACATAGGAAAGAGATCAGGAGTCATAGGTACAAGCATGACCAAAAGAATACAAGAGATAGAAGAGAGAATCTCATATGCAGAAGATACCATAGAAAACATTGACACAATTGTTAAAGAAAATGCAAAATGCAAAAAGAAAGCTCCTAATCCAGAACATCCAGGAAATCCAGGACACAATGAAAAGACCAAACCTATGGATAATATGTATAGATGAGAGTGAAGATTCCCAACTTAAATGGCCAGTAAATATCTTCAACAAAATTATAGAGGAAAACCTCCCTAACTTAAAGAACGAGATGCCCATAAACATACAAGAAGCCTACAGAACACCAAACAGACTAGACCAGAAAAGAAATACCTCCTGTCACATAATAATCAAAACATCAAATGCACAAAACAAAGAAAAAATACTAAAAGCAGTAAAAGAAAAAGTTCAAGTAACATATAAAGGCAATCCTATAACAGTTACACCAGACTTCTCACCAGAAACTATAATAGCCAGAAGAACCTGGACTGATATAATACAGACTCTAAGAGAACACAAATGCCAGCTCAGGCTACTATACCCAGCAAACTTCTCAATCACTGTAGATGGAGAAACCAAGATATTCCATGATAAACCAAATTTGCACAATGTCTTCCTACAAACCAAGCACTTCAAAGCATAATTGCTGGAAAACACAAACGCAAGAAGAAAACTACTACATAGAAAAAGCAAGGATATATCTTCCAACAACCCCAAAAGAAAATAGCTACATAAATATAACTCCATCTCTAATAGCAAAAATAACAGGAAGCAACAATCATTTTTTCTTAATATCTCTTAACATCATGGACTCAATTCTCCATTAAAAGACGTAGACTATCAGACTGGATACTAAACAGGACCCAGAATTTTGCTGCATATAGGAAATGCACTCAGTGACAAAGACAGACACTACCTCAGAGTAAAGGGCTGGAAAACAATTTTCCAAGCAAATGGTTCCAAGAAACCAGCTAGACTAGCCATTCTAATATCAAATAAAATCGACTTTCAACAAAAAATAATCAAAAAAGATAAAGAAGGACACTTCATACTCATCAAAGGTAAAATCTACCAAGATGAACTCTCAATTCTGAGCATGTATGCTCCAAATACAAGGGCACCCACATACATAAAAGAAACTTTACTAAAGATCAAAACACACATTGCACCTCACACAATAATAGTGGGGGATTTTAACACCCCCCTCTCAGCAATGGACAGATCATGGAAACAGAATCTGAATAGAGATGCATTGAAATTAACAGACGTTATGAATGAAATGGATTTAACAGATATCTGTAGAACATTTCATACTAAAGCAAAAGAATATACAATTTTCTCAGCACCTCATGGTACATTCTTCAAAATAGACTATATAATTGGTCACAAAACAGGCCTCAACAGATACAAAAATATTGAAATAATCCCTTGCATCCTATCAAGCACTAAGGCTGGTCTTTAATAATGACAAAACCAAGGGAAAACCCAAATGCATGTGGTGACTGAACAACACTCTACTCAATGATGACTTGATCAAGAAAGAAAAAAAGAAAGAAATTAAAGACTTTTAGAATTTAATGAAAATGAGGAGACATCATACCAGAACTTGTGGGACTCCATGAAGCAATGCGAAGAGGAAAAATCATAGCTATAAGTGCCTACAAAAAGAAACTGAAAAGAGTATACATTAACAACTTGACATCACACTTGCAAGCTCTAGAACAAAAAGAAGCAAATACACCCAAGAGGAGTAGATGTCAGGAAATAATCAAACTCAAGGCTGAAATCAACCAAGTAGAAACAGAAAAACTATACAAAATATCAACAAAACCAGGAGCTGGTTCTTTGAGAAAATTAACAAGATAGATAGACTTTTAGCCAGATTAACCAGAGGGCACAGAGACAGTATCCAAATTAATAAAATCAGAACTGAAAAGGGAGACATAACAACAGAAACTGAGAAAATTCAAAAAATCATCAGTTCCTACAACAAAGGGCTATACTCAACAAAACTGGAAAATCTGGATGAAATGGACAATTTTCTAGACAGAAACCAGGTACCAAAGTTAAATGAGGAGCAAATAAACCATCTAAACAGTCCCATAACCACTAAAGAAATAGCAGAAGTCATCAAAAGTCTACTCAACAAAAAAAGCCCAGGACCAGATGGTTTTAGTGCAGAATTCTATCAGATCTTCAAGGAAGACCTAATACCAATTCCCTTCAAACTATTCCACAAAATAGAAATGGAAGGAACACTACCCAATTCTTTCTATGAAGCTACAATCACACTCATATCTAAACCTCACAAAGATCCAACAAAGAAAGAGAACCTCAGACCAATATCTCTCATGAATATTGATGCAAAAATACTCAATAGAATTCTAGAAAACTGAATCCAATAAAACATCAAAACAATCATGTATGATGATCAAGTGGGCTTTATTCCAGGAATGCTGGGTTGGTTCATATTCGGAAATCCATCAATGTAATCTACTATATAAACAAACTCAAAGAAAATAAAAACATATGATCATCTCTCTAGAAGCTGAGAAAGCATTTGACTAAATTCAACATCCCTTCATGGTAAAAGTATTGGAAAGATCAGGAATTCAATGTTTATACCTAACCAAAGTAAAAGCAATATATAGCAAACCAGTAGCCAACATCAATCTGAATGGAGAGAAACTTGAAGCAATCCCACTTAGATCAGGGACTGGATAAGGCTGCCTACTCTCTCCTTACCTATTCAATATAGTTCTGGAAGTCCTAGCCAGAGCAATTAGACAACAAATAGTAGTTAAATGGATACAAATAGGAAAGGAAGAAGTCAAAATATCACTATTTGCAGATGATATGATAGTATACATAAGTGATCCCAAAACTTCCACCAGAAAAACTCCTAAACCTGATAAACAACTTTAGCAAAGTGACTGCTTATAAAATCATCTCAAACAAATCAGTAGCCTTCCTCTACGTGAAAGATAAACAGGCTGAAAAAGAAATTAAGGAAATGACACCCTTCACAATAGTCAAAAATAATATAAAATACCTAGGTGTGAATCTAACCAAGCAAGTGAAAGCTCTCTATGACAAGAACTTCATGTCTCTGAAGAAAGAAATCGAAGAATATCTCAGAAGATGGAAAGATCTCCCATACTCATGGATTGACAGGATTAATATAGTAAAAATGGCCATCTTTCCAAGAGCAATTTGCAGATTCAATGCAATCCCAATTAAAATCCCAACTCAATTCTTCACAGATTTAGAAAGTGAAATTCATTTGTAATAAAAAAAAATCAGGATAGGGAAAACTATTCTCAACAATAATAGAACTTCTGGAGGAATCACAATCTCTGACCTCAAGCTCTACTACAGAGCAATAGTGATAAAAACTGCATGGTATTGGTACAGAGACAGGCAGGAAGATCAATGGAATAGAATTGAAGATCCAGAAATGAACCCACACACCTATGGTCACTTGATCTTTGACAAAGGAGCTAAAACTGTCCAGTGGAAAAAGGACACCATTTTCAGCAAATGGTGCTATTTCAAGTGTAGGACAACATGTAGAAGAATGCAAATTGATCCATTCTTATCTCCTTGTACAAAGCTGAATTCTGAGTTGATAAAGGACCTCCACATAAAACCAGATACTCTCAACTAATAGAAGAGAAGGTGGGGAAGATCCTCAAATACTTGGGCACAGGGAGAAAGTTGCTGAACAGATCACCAATAGGTTATGCTCTAAGATCAAGAATTGACAAATAGGACTTCATAAAACTGCAAAGTTTCTGTAAGGGAAAGGACACTGTCAATAGGACAAAATGGAAACCAACAGATTGGGAAAAAATCTTTAGCAATCCTACATCCGGTAGAGGGCTCATATCCAATATATACAAAGAACTCAAGAAATTGGACTCCAGACAAACAAATAAGCCTATTAAAAAATGGGATATAGAGCTAAACAAAAAATCTCAACTGAGGAAACTTGAATGGCCGAGAAGCACCTGAAGAAATGTACAACATCCTAAGTCATCAGGGAAATGCAAATCAAAACAACCCTGAGATTCCATGTCACACCAGTCAGAATGGCTAAGATCAAATCTCAGGTGATAGATGCTGGAGAGGATGTGGAGAAAGAGGAACACTCCTCCACTTTTAGTGGGATTGCAAGCTGGTGCAACCACTTGGAAATCTGTCTGTCAGTTCCTCAGAAATTTGGACATAGCATTACCAGGGTACCCAGCTATACCACTCCTGGGCATATACCCAGAAGATGCTCTAACATATAACAAGGACATATGCTCCAGTATGTTCATAACAGCTTTAGTTATAATATCCAGAAGCTGGAAAGAACCCATAAACTCCCTATCCCATGCCCCTTCCCCCTGCTTCTATGAAGTTGTTCCCACACCCACCCACCCACTCATGCCTCCCTGCCTAGGCACACCCCTACACTAGGCCATTGAGCCTTTACAGGACCAAGGGCTTCTCCTCCCATTGATGCTTAACAATGCCATTTTCTACTGCATATATGGTTGGAGCCATGAATCCCTCCATGTGTATTTTTGGTTGGTGGTTTAGTCCCTGGGAGCTTTGGAGAATATGGTTGGTTGATATTGTTGTTCTTCCTATGGGGTTGCAAACCCCTTCAGCTTCTTCAGTCCTTTCTCTAACTCCTTCATTAGGGACTCTGTGCCAGTTCAATGGTTGGCTGCTAGCATATGCCTCTGTATTTGTAAGTCTCTAGCAAAGCCTCTCAGGAGACTGCTATATCAGGCTCCTGTCAGCATGTACTTCTTGGCATTCACAATAGTGTCTGGGTTTGGTGACTGTATATGGGATAAATTCCCAGGTGAGGCGGTCTCTGGATGGCCTTTCCTTTGGTATCTGCTACGCACTTTGTCTCCATATTTGCTCCCTTGAGTATTTTGTTCTCCCTTCTAAGAAGCACTGAAACATCCACACTTTGGTTGGTCTTCCTTCTTCTTGAACTTCATGTGGTCTGTGAATTGTATCTTGGTTATTCCTAACTTTTGGGTTAATATCCACTTATCAGGGAGTGCAGACCATGTGTGTTATTTTTATTATATTACCTCAGTCAAGATGATATTTAACTATGAAGATTCTATCTATGAATTTCTTCAACAAATGAATGGAATCTTAGTTTTTAGTGTATGTAACTGACATTGTCTGTATTGAATGTTTTCCTGAGTATATTATTGCTGTTTACTTTAAGATATAGTACTACATCAAACTCATCTGTCTTGGAGCCAAGTTTAAAAGGACATTTCAGCTTCATCTGTAAGGCTGACTTCAGTATGGTCTCTGAGGTAGTACTAGCTTATGTGGCTCTTGTTGAAGACCTCGGAGGATAATTTGGGTCGTAAAATAGCGAAGGGAAAACAAGATTATATTCAAGTCTACAGGAAGATATAAATCATTTTTGTGTATGGAAGTAGTGTTATGACTAGTGAACCTGCCACCCATATGAATGTGGCTTTACAAATGGTTCACTTTAGCTAAAGGCTCCATAGGATTTTCATAGATTCATGTCTGAATTACAAGGCTCATAAAAAGCCCTTTCGTGTTTAGACAGCTGTGAAGTTATCCCTACAGTGGATGATATGAGAAAGAACCAACCTGTCCAATGATAATACCATTCTTATTTTTTGTTCTGAATCAATTGACTTTATGTTAATATTATAAAATAACCTAGACACAAAATAACAACTTTTAGATTATATTTTATTTCAGATTTTTCATCTGGTAGAAATTGCTTTTTTTTTTTTTTCTTCATTTGATTTCTCTATTATCAGTATTTAACTTAAAACAGTACTGCAAAATCTTTCTTTGTTTTCTGGAGTTACACTTAATTTCTAGAACTACTATAATAAAATACCAAAGACTTGCTGTCTTAAATAAGAGCAGAAGTCCAAGAACAACATATACAAAGAATTGACTTCTTCTGAGATAACAGTACTTGGCTTGCTGACAGTTATTTTTTTTTCCAGACTTTTGGCATGGCATGCTCTCTGTCTATAAATGCTAACAATATCTCCCTGCATCCCCAAGTTTTTATCTCCTTTTAGGGCATCATTCAGGATGCATTGGAGCCACATTAACTACTTCATTCTGAGGAAATTAGCAGGTTTTGTTATTTTGTTTTGAACACAGCCAACTCTCATACTAAATTTATTTATTTGGAAAATTTTATGCTGTAGTAACTATCATGGGTTAATGAAATTACCATGTACAATGATACCAAACTTAAAAAGGGACTTGGATGACACTCTAATAATATAGTGCATGGCACAAAACCTAAGAACTAGATTCTGGTTCCCTAGAACCCACATAAAAAGCAATACATTGTGGTGGACTTTATATGGATGAAATTAGTTCAAATTAAACAGTTTGTGTGCTGGGTAGTTATTAGATTGCCCTGTGGTTAAGCCCAAGGAGCATTTGATTTGATTGATGACTGACATGGAACAGCCTGGCTCACTGTGGGTGGTCCTGGATGTAACCAAGAAAGTAGGCTTTGCAAGCTATGCCGTACAAACCTGAAATCATTCTTCCATGTTCTCTACATCAGATCCTGCCTCCTGGTCTCTGGATGGTTTGATTCCCTTCCCTGACTTCTTGGGAAGTTAGACTAAAAGTTGTTAAGACAAAAATAAACCCTTTATCCCCAAAGTTAATTTTGGACATAACTTTATATGTTGACCCAAAGAAATACTTATCTAAGTAGTGGTCTTCCAGGAAAAAAGAATCCCAGCACTAATTTTTTATCTTAGAGTGGTTTCTTTCAAATACACTTGCATTTTTGTAAGTTGAAACTTTAAAACTATAGATAATGTTTCAATAAAATATCAGTTTTTATATTGTTAATTCAGACAAATATTAGGTTTGCAAAGAAGTCTCTCCAACTTCTAATATTTCCTTTGCAATACTAGTAAATTTTTTAGAAATCCTAAAATTCCTATGAAAATACAAAATTAAGAGTTTGAGAAAATAAAGTCTTTAATGAAAATAAAAATTGTCATTCCTGTCATATTTTCTAAATAGTGTTTCTCTTAAAAGTGTGATAAAGATATCCAGGAAAAAATGGCATATTAGAAGCTGCCTTATTATTTCCAAGTGAAAGAGTTAGGAAAGTCACTCTTATTTATATTAGAGTGACTGTTAAAGAATCAAATCTACCAGAAATTTTCTCCAAAGTAGTCGAGCTTCTTGTGAACCATGCTACACTGCTTTCAGTGATGTTGAGTAGACAGTAGGAGATAGGGAGCTGCTCATCAGAAGTGACAGTTTCCACAAGCACAGCAAAATGTAGTGACAGTCTGGGTTTCAGAATGCAACCACAATCTGAGTACAGTGGATAAGATGTGCCAGAAGGAGCAGAGGAGGATCTGGAGATGGAGGAAGAAGCATAAAGAAGGAATATAAAGCTGACATTCTTCAAGTGCTCAGTTTGAATTGCCCTATATCACTCTCACTACTACCTGAATGAGTTACATGAAAATACAGGAAGTGAATATCTGATCTTGGTATAGTCTCCTTAAGGAGGTCTCTGAAGGGGGAGGTCCCATGACAAGGATAAGCAAGTAGTCCTTCAAAAATTTTACAAATCCCTGTCACAAAACACTTGTAGAAAGATGGAATGATTCCCCAAACACCATGGAGATATTGTAACTGGCAGACAGGGAATCCAAGTGCAAAGTACATTTCTCAGATGGAAAATCCATGTTTTGTGGAAGGACACATTAAATTAATTTAGTTGAAAGGGTTTTAAAAACTTCTGACTCCACTGTGGATACTGCTACAAAAGACAACTCAGGGGGACTGAGAAACTTAACAACATTTAAGAAGAATTCCTGATATTATAATACCATCTATTTCATTTTATTTTTAATTTTCTTGATATTAATTTTTACTTGTATTTATACTCTGATAAATTAATTTTTCAGTTTTGTCTTAGTATACATTTTATCTAAAGTGGTATTTGTGGATGGTCCTTCTCTTATATAAATTCTATAAAAATTTCTACACTATCTTTCACATATCTTACTTCTCCATCCTTCAATTATAAACTTTCTATGCTATCATCCCTTCTTCATGTAGTTATCAATGCAATATGATTAGCTCCACATAGCTATAAACTATGCCAGTGAGGTAAGATGATCCAACAGGTAAAGATATTTATTTACCAAGGATGAAGGGCTGAGTTTAAGATATATAATTCACATGTTGGGAGGAGACAACTAACAATTACAAATTGTCCTCTGATATTTACATATGGGCTATGGCCCATTACTACCCCTACAACCCTATCATACACATAAATAGGAGATAAATGTGAAAACTATAAAACAGGAATATTTGCTTTTTCTACTAAAAAATGTGGTAATTTTAATTACAAGTTTTGATATCAAATTATTCTCTAGAGCTATAATTTCACTGACATATAAAACAGTCAGCAAGGGAAATTTAATATATGATCCAGCAATGAATCTACACATGTATAGCTGCCTAATTTTTAAGATATATATTAAATATATATTTTTAAAAGGCAAATACAATTGACGATGACATGAAAGTATATTTAAGTGTCTTGATATAAAATGTTCCAATATAGAAGCAGTTTTTATGGCAGCTTATAGTAACAGAATTGTAAATAAAGTATAGATTGATAGAAATATCAAGTAGCCATGCTACAGAAATATGGAGAAATCTTTCCTATAAGCCTTATGTGTTCTCTGATAAAATTCTTAGCTTTTGAGTTGGTAAAAGGTAGTAGCCTGCTAAGTTAATAGATTCGAAAGGATTTTTCTTTCCAAAACGTAGCTGGGCAATGAATGGCTATTCATAGAGTTAAGGCTAGCCCTGCATGAAGTAATTAGCCTTTGGACCTAAAGCATTCTCACTTGTGCACATCACTGCAGTTCTAACCAGTGAATTAGTCTTTACAGATACAGCTTCTTACCAGAAAATCTCATTCATAGTAGCTTTTTCCTTTATTCTAGGACATCTATCCTTGAAATGATGCTGCTCAGAGTTAAGGAACCCTCTGACCTTAATATATTGAATATACATTATCCTTCTTAGATATATTCAGAGGTTTGTCTCTCAGGTGACTCTACATCCTTTTAAGTAGACGATATTAACAATCATGACTTTTTCCCTAGCCAATTTAACATCCAAGACATATTCATCCTCTTCCTATATCCAAAAGTTCATCTGGGGCTCAGGAGGTTATTTAGCATCACACTTTCAACTCTACATTTATTTCAGCACCTATATCTTCTATCTTTTGCTGGCTTCATTCTATGTATGCAAGACTCTTCAATTGATGTCTCTTTTCTGATAACTCCAACACTGCGGCTGTCACTGCAATGGAGACTTCATCTTTAAAACTGCTTAAAGTCACTTCTCAGAACTTTTCTGTAGATTATTAACCATGTTATATACTGGCTTGCCTCAATGGACTATCTGAATTCTAATATAAGACTCGATGTTCCTTTAAATCTTGCAGTTGTCATACTTGCAAAACCAGTACATTGTGAGAAAAATTTCAGTTTTTGCTTTGAGCTTGTAGAAAAAAACCTGCCCAAATGTGGGTGTCAGTTGCTGGAACCTCTTTGTGCTGACCCTGAGAAAACACATTTCTAAGATAAAAATTAAAGGAAAAAGTATTCCCTTTGCCATTATTATTTTAAATTCTTTCCTTTCAAATTAATTTATATTTTCCCCAACTGGAGCCCTTGATGCATGGACCAAGCATGCCCTTGAAAGTTTGACTGAGGTTGTGTTAAATGTATAAATATCACAGACCACATGAAACTCAAGAAGAAAGAAGACCAAAGTGTGGATGTTTTGGTCCTCCTTAGAACGGGAAACAAAGTACTCATGGGAGGAATTAAGGAAAGAAAATGTGGAGCAAAGATTGAAGGAAAGGCTACCTAAATACTGTCCCATCTACTGATCTATCCCATATACAGTCACCAAACACAGACACTATAGTGGATTCCAAGAAATGCATGCTGACAGGAGTCTGATATACCTGTCTACTGAGAGACTCTGCCAGAGCCTGACAAATACAGAGGCAGAGGCTTGCAGCCAACCAGTGGACTGAGCATGGAGGTCTCAATGGAGGAGTTAGAGAAAGGACTTAAAAAGCTGAAGGGGTTTGCAAGCCTATAGGAAAAATAACAATATCAACTAAACAGACCCCCAACCCCCAGAGCTCCCAGGGACTAAATCACCAACCAAAAAGTACATATGGAGGGCCTCATAGTTCCAGCCACATACATAGCAAAGGATGGCCTTATTGGGCATCAATAGGAGGAGATTCCCTTTGTCCTGTGAAGACTCGATGCCCCAGTGTAGGGGAATGACAGGGTAGAAACTGGGAGTGGGTGGTGGGTGAGGGAACACCCTCATAGAAGCAGGAGGAGGGGGGATGAGATAGGGGGGTTTTCAGGGGGTAAACTGTGAAAGGGGATAACATTTGAAATGTAAATAAAAAATATCTAATAAAAAAGATAAAAAACATAAAAAGTATAAATACAATATAAAAATATAGCAATTTTTATAACATTAACTCTGGTAAATAATGATAATGACTGGTGACTCTAGCTAGTATCTTCTTTGTAATACTGATAAAAATTATTTTTAAGTGCACATGGAAATATAAAAACAATTGGTAGCCAAAAATATAAATAGAAGAAAGAACATCTTTGAGGTTATCACAATATCTGACATCAAATTAAACTGTAGACTAATACCAACAAAACAAACATTGGTTTGGCACAAAAAAAATGTATGTAATTTAATGACAAAGAATAGAAAACAGGAAATATACTAGTTTTGATAATGTTAATATATTTAGAGACATGTATTGGAAAATATAGCCCACTCAACAAATGTTTCTGGTAAAACTAGATATTGAGATATTTTGACATAATTACTATCATAAAAATAGTTACACTATTTAGACAGAAATATAAATTGATAATGGATCTATGTCTTCAATATATCAAATGAAAACATAGGCTACACTTTTGCAAGATACATAGCTAGGAAATAACTTTCTGAATATTGATGCCAATAGGTCAGGAAATAATCTGAAACAATGTCAAAAGGATTTAAATGAAATTAAATAAAACTTTGGTACAAGAAATTAAACAGTTTCAAGAGTGAAATTCCACCCTAAAGAATAGAAAAATAATTTTTCTGCTATGCATTAAACAAGGTAATAATATGTAGGTTGCATAGTGAACTCCAAAAATAAATTCTAATAACTATATAATCAGTAAAAGAGTCAAAGATCTGAATATAGTTTTAATAAAGAAATACAAATACAAAAATTGAAATGATGTTGATCAATTTTGTCTTTCAGGGCACTAAAAATTAATCCTTTGTCAGTCTACCTTGACCTAGACAAAATTACCATTATTAATCAGATAAATGTCAAGCATGCTACAAAGATTTATCAAAATAGAAACCCTTATTCATCACTTGCAAAAATATAATTCTATGCAACTACTATGGAAACATTATGAATATTCTTCAAAAAACCTGAAAGTAGTCATGACTTCATTTCCAAACCCTGAGAATTTAACTAGGTTTGTAGAACGAACCGAACATAGTCCCATGCTTGTTGTGTGGGTCTTAAGTTCAGCTCAAGACTTGTTCACCACCAATGTATTTACCACATTGTAAGCACTCTTATTCTTATGATGCCATGCTGATGATTAAGTGGTTCATAATTAATAGCATTGTTGCTGTCCTCCCTCCACTTCCTGTACAAATTGCATTTAGGATAGTTTCAGCTCAAGAATCTTTAAGGCCTGTTTCTGAAATATATGGTGGCTTCATTAATAAGGAGTTACCTTTCACCTCTGAGGGGTGGAACCAAGATCAACAGAATAGGCTGCATGTTTTGGGAGATTCTTAGATAGCCATGAGCAACAACTCAAAAGACAGCTTCTCATGTCTTGTTTTAAAGATTTTTGTTAGATAGTCATTGGCTTTGGAAGGAAGCATTGTCAGCCTTTACAAGAAAAGTTAGTTAAAATTATATATGTATATTTATATACAGAATTACCTGTGTAATAGTTTAAGATAGTTTATTGTATGATTCCTTATGACATTTGAGACATTCTAAATATTATACCTTCATTCGAGACATTCTAAATATTATACCTTCATTCTACCTTCTTATATAATTAGTTTCCTTCTTTATTCCTTCCCTCTCCCTCCCTTTCTGCCTCTCTCTGTCTCTCTCTGTCTCTTTGTCTCTCTGTCTGTCTCTGTCTCTCTTTCTTTCTCTCTGTCTGTCTGTCTCTCTGTCTGTCTGTCTCTCTCTCTCTCTCTTTCTCTCTCTTTCTCTTTCTTTCTCTCTTTTGTGTTGGTCTTTTGTTGTTGTTGTTGTTGTTGTTTACTTTGAGACTAGTTGTATTTGGGTCTACTCTAGAAGTCAACCTCCTGTTCCTAGCCATTCAGACAGTGTAGATCTACTGGAACATGATTCAAATTAAATCAAATATTGGTTGGCCACTTCTTTAAATTCATAAGACCATTGCCTCAGCACATCTTGCAGGCAAGATAGATAGTAGGTCAAAGGTTTTGTGTCTATGTTGATGTTCATGTTTCCCTTTTGGTAGCCTGCCCAATAGCTTCTTGAAACAAAAAGAGTAGAACTGAGGCATGAAGGCTCCATGTAGGCACCATTTTGACCTCTTTACTTTCAAAGAGCTTTGTGGATGTTATCCTTGGCAATTGTGCCTTGATGTCACTTTGTTGAGAACAATCCATTTTCATAGCATCACCCTGGGATGTTTGGGGCTCTCCATAGAACTCCTTCTGCCCACAATTCAACTAAATTTATAACCAGTCACATTAATGGGAGACTTATGTGACTAAAAGAGATAGTCAATTCAGATTCCAGATTACACATAACTAGGTGTCTGCACTAAGATCACCCTCATTGATACTAGGAAGTTTATACTGTACTAGGATTCCACATCATTTAATAAACACTTCCCAATTTCACCCATCAATCCCTGAAATCTTTCCTATCCCTTTCCCAATGTTATGCCTCCTACTTCCATCCCAACCTGCTCTCAACCACCAGTAAAATATATTCAATTTCCCTTCTCCAGGAAACTCATGTGTCCTTAAGAGAGTCCTCTTCTTTAACTAACCTCTCTGTCTTTATGGATTAATAACTGGCTCTTATTTAATTAACAGGTAAGATACACTTAAAAGTGAACATATACCATATGCATTTTTCCTGGTCTGGATTACTTCACTCAGGATGATTTTTTTCTACTTTTTACCATTTGCTTTCAAATCTCAGAATGCCAATTCCTTTATCAACTGAGTAATACTCTATTATGTAAATAATAACATAGTTTCTTTATCTATTATGCTCCTGAAAGATATCCAAGTTGTTTTTTGTTTGGGGCTATTATAAATAAAGCTGCCATAATCATGGTTGAGCAAGTGTCCTTGTGGGAGAATAAAGCATCCCTTGAGTATATGCCCAAGACTGTTTTGTTATAACTGGATCTTGTGGTAAATCATTTTCTAATATTCAGAGGAACTAAAGTATTGATTTTCATAATGGATTTACATGTTTGTTCTCTAACCAGCAAAGGAGGATTATTCCTCTTGCTCTACACCACTCCCACCAGCATAAGCTTTCACTTGTGTTATTGAGATTATAAATTGGACAGAAATAAGGTAGAATCTCAGAATCGTTTTAATGTGCACTTCCCTAATTGCTAAGGATGGTGAACATTTCTGTAAGTGTGTCTTAGCCGATTGAGGTTCCTTTATTGAGACTTCTTCATTAACATCTGTAAACTATTATTTAAACTGGAACATTTTATGTTTTAATATCTAGTTTTTGAGATTTTTTTATAATCTCATTTATTTATTTATTTATTTATTTATTTTATTTCTTAGTTATTATTATTTTTTAATTTATTTAATTATTTAAATAATTTACTTATCATAATTTACTTATTCACACAGGGGTTATAAACACAAAAATGCAGGTTGTACATTGTGGGTATTAGTACTCCTTCAGATGTGTTTGTAAAACTCCTCCCATTCTGTAGGCTGCCAGTTTGTTCAATTAGTTTCCTTTTGTCTTACAAAAAAGTTTATAGTTCCACATATTCCAATGCACTCAAGACTACTGGCCACTTTCTCTTCCATCATATTTACTGTATCTGATTTTATGTTGAAATTTTGATCCTCTTGGGTTTGAGTTTTGTGTAGGGTGCTAAGTATAGGTCTACATTCTTCTACTGCAGATATCTTGTTGACAAGCACTATTTTATTTGTTGAAGATGCTGTCATTTTTCCATTGTATTTCTGCTGTTGTTATAAAACAGGTGACCATAGATTTGTGGATTTAATGTCTCAATCTTCAATTTGATTTCATTGACCAGTGTATCTGTTTTATAGCAATAGCATGCAATTTTATTAATATAGCTCTGTAGTACAGATTAATAAAGAGATGGTGATACCTCCAGCATTTCTTGTATTGTACAGAATGGTGTTAGCTATCCTGATACCTCCAGCATTTCTTGTATTGTACAGAATGGTATTAGCTATCCTGGGATTTGTGTTTTCCCACATTGTGTTGAGAATTGTCCTTTAAAATAATTTTGTGTTGAATCACAGATTTCTTTTGGCAGAATGACTTTTTTAATATTTAATTCTATCAATACATGAGAATGAGAGATTTTTTCCATCTTCTGATATCATCTTCAATTTCTGTTTTCAAATATTTGAAAATGTTTTTTCATACAAGTCTTTCACTTGCTTGGGTATAATTACTCCAGTATATTCAGTATATTTTATATTATTTGAGATTATTGTGGCAGGGGTTACTACTCTGATTTCTTTCCTCAGTCTATCATTCATTATTTCTATATAAGATGGCCAGTGATTTTTTTTTTAAATAATCTTGTGACTAGCTATAGGAGTTCCCTCTGGGATTTTTAGAGTTGCTCATGTACACTATCATATAATCTGCAAATAATGATCCTTTATTTATTTTCTGATTGTGTTCACTTGACCTCTTTCAGTTGTCTTATCACTTTAGCTAAAATTCCAATACAATATTGAACAGATAGGGAGAGAGGGGCAAAATGTATCTTGTTCGTGAGTTTAGTGAAATTGCTTTGAGATTCTCACCATTTAATTTAATGTTGTCCACAGTCTTGATGTAAATTGTCTTAGTTATGATTAGATATGTCCCTTTTATCCATAATCTCTCCAGGACATTCATCATGAGAGGTGTTGAATTTTCTGAAAAATATTTTTCTGTATCTAAAGAAATGATCATTTGTTTTTTTAAATTTCATTTTTTTTATATAGTGAATAGCATTTACTTATTCTTGTATCACTAGCATGAAGCTTCCTTAGTTAGAGTGGAAGGAATTTTCGATATGTTGTTGGATTCAATTTCAAAGTATTTTGTTGAGGATTTTCTATGTTCATAAGGAAAATTGGTGTGTAATTATTTTTCTTTGCTGACTAATTGTATTTTGGAAATCAATTTAGTTATGATCTTATAAAAATAAATTTGGCAAAGTTCCTTTCATTTTATTGTTTTAAATTTGAGGAGTATTGGTATTAGCTCATTCTTTTTTTTTTTGAGAATTCTTCACTAAAACTTAATTATCTTGGGATTATTTTTTATTTTTATTGTTTGCTAGGAAGAGTTTTTATGATTCTTTTTACTTCCTTAAGGATTATAGGTCTATTTAAGTTATTTATCTGGTCTTGATTTAAATTTGGTAAGTGGTATCTATCAAGAAAGTTATTCATCTTTTGTAGATTTTTCTCATTTTGAGGAATATAGGTTTTTAAAGAATGGCATGAGGATTCTTTGGATTTCCTTGATGTATATTGCTATGTACTACTTTTTATTTCTTATTTTAATTTTTGATATTCATTTTGCAGCTTTAAGTTTGTTTGGATGCTTTGTCTATCTTGTTGTTTTCTCAAAGAAACAACTCTTTATTTTTAATTGGTTCTTTGTATTGTACTCTTTGTTTCTATTTTATGGTGTTATTATTATTATTTATTACTTTTAATTTTTTTTACAGTCAAGTCCTTAACTTCTTCCTGGTCTACTCTCCCGCAATTCCATATCACATTCTTCCTAACCCCTGTCTGCTAGAGGATGTCCCCACTCTGCTATGCTACATCAACCCAGTTAGGCTTCCCACTCCCTGGTGCATCTTCTCCCACTGTGTCCTTTGCTGTATATGTGTTGGGGTGGGGATTCTCAGACTAGCTAGTGAGTACATGTTGTATGGTTGGTGGGACAGTGTCTGAGAGATCTCAGGAGTCTGGGTTAATTGATACTGCTGGTCTTCCTATGGGGAAGCCCTTCTTCTCAGCTTCTACCAGCCTTTCCCTAATTCAGCCACATAGTTCCCAAACTTCAGACCATTGGTTTTGTGCAGTTATCTACATCTGTCTCTGTCAGATTGCTTGTTGGGCCTATCAGAGGACAGCTATGTGAGGCTCCTGTCTGTAAGTACCAACATAGCATCAGTAATAGTGTCATATCTTGAGGCCTACCCCAAGCTGGATCCCAATTCGAGTCTGTCACTGGACCACCTTTCTGTCAGTCTCTTCTCCAATTTTGTCCCTGAAGTTCTTTTAGACAGAAAGAATTTTGGGTCAGAGTTTTTAACTGTAGGATGGCAACACCATCCCTCCACTTGATGCCATGTCTTTCTACTGGAGATACGCTCTACATGTTTCCTATCCTCACTATTGGGCATTTCATCTAAGAGTCTCTCACCTCCCAGGTCTTTGATACATTCTAAAGAGTCCCCACCACAATACATACACAATGCATATTTCCATTCATTCTGCTGACTTCTCTCCTGTTTTAGGCCCCCATACTGATCAATGTTCCCCTTTCCCCTCCCCCTCCCCTCTCTCACCCAGATCTCTCCATCACTCTGCCCCTGCATGATTGTTTTCTTCTTCCTCCCAAGTTGGATTGAAGCATCCTCACTTCTGAATTCTGTGGATTATATCCTGAGTATTCTGTACTTTTTTAGGATACTTAGCATATATCATGCATGCCTTTTTTGGTCTGAGTAACTTCACTCAGGATTATTTCTAGTTCCATCCATTTTCCTGCAAAACTCAGGTTGCCCTCATTCATAAAAGTTTCTGTAATGCAAAGGACATAGTCAACAGGAAAAATTGGCAATTTACAGATTGGGAAAAAAAATTCACTAACCTCACATCTGATAGAGGTCTAATATCCAAAACATGTAAAGAACTCATTAAACTAAACTCAAAAAAACCAAACAACCCAATACAAATGAGGTATAGAACTAAACAGAGGAATCTCAAATTGCGAGAAGCACTTTAAGAAATGTTAAAAGTTTTTAATCATCAGGGAAATGGAATAAAAATGACCCTGAAATTCCACATTACACCAAACAGAATGGCTAAGATCAAAAACTCAGGTGACGGCACATGTTGGTAAGGATGTGGAGAAAGAGAAACATTCCTTTCTGATAAAATTGCAAACTGCTAAAACCATTCTGGAAATCAATCTGGAGGCTTCTTAGACAATTTAAAATAGATATACCTGAAGACCAAGCTATGTTACTATTGATCATATGCCCAACAGATGTCCCACCATGTAACAGGGGCACATTCTCCACTATGTTCATAGCACCCTTATCTGTGTTAACCAGAAGCTAGAAACAACCCACATGAACAAATGGATACAGAATATGGTTCATTTATATAATGGAATTCTATTTTACTGTTCTCAACCCTTAAAGTGCTCCTTTCTTACTATCTACTTCTCTTGAGTATGCTAACTTCTATTTCTTCTAGAGCTTTTAGGTGTGCCCTTAAATTGCTATTATAACATCTTTCCATATTTTTAATGTTGCCACATAGTGTTATGATCTTTCCCCTTAGCACCATGTTCATTGTGTACCGTAAGTTTGGGGATTTTGTATATTCATTTACATTGAATTCTAAAAATTTCAATTTCATTATGTGCTTCTTGATCCATTTTCATTTCAGTAGAGTGTTGTTCAGTTTCCATGAACATGGAAGCTTTATGTTTTTCTGTGGTTATTGATACCTAGTTTAAACCCTGAACTCTGATAGGACTCATGGAGATATTGAATTTTCTTGTCTCTATTGAGACATATTTTGTGTCAAGAGTATGTGTTCAGTTTTGTAGAAAGATCTGTGAGGTGCTGAGAAGAAGGTATATTCTTTTCTATTTGGTTGAAATGTTCTGTAATTACATGCTAGGGTCATTCTGTTTAAAACATCAGTACTCATCCTTTTTGTTTCAATTTTGTCTTCATGGCTTGTCCTTTAGTGAGAGTATTTTATTGAACTCCCCCATTATTGGTATTTGAAGGTGAATATATGGTTTATTCTGTAATATTGTTTCTTTTGAAACAATGAAGTTTCTTTTGCTTATGGCATAGACGTTGAGAATTTATATGATATTTTGTGTATTTCTCCTGTGGTGAAATTGAAACATCCTTCACCATCTCTTTTGATTAATTTTGATTTGAAGTCTATTTTCTTAGATCCTAAAATGACTATATCAGCTTGCATTTTAGTTTCTTTGATTTTAATAGAAAACCTTTTATCCAAAATCAATTTCTATCCTTGATATTGAGGTGTGTTGATTTAATGTTACAGAAGGACAGATACTGCTTTGCATCTATTCTGTTAGTTTGTGTCTTTTAATTGGAAAATTGAGAACACTGATTCTGAAAGATTTCAATGACCAATTATTATTGATTCCTGTTACTTTTTCTTACTATTGTTATGACTGTGCCATGTTTTTGTTTGTTTGTGTGTGTGTATGCGTATGTATGTATGATGTTTGTCTGCACATGCACCGGTTTTTTGTAAGTGCATGTACATGCACTTTCCTTTTTGGATTTGCTGATGTGAGATTATTTCATGTGTTTTCACGGGTATACTTTATCTATTTAGATTGAAGTCTTTCTTTCCTACTATGTTTCTCAACCTTCCTAACCCTGCAGGTTTTTAATACAGTTACTCATGCTGTAATAAGCCTAACCATAAAATTATTTTCATTTACTTAATAACTGTAATTTTGAAACTGTTATAAAATTTTAGTGTAAATTATATTGAAGATGTAGGATTATCAAAGGATTTGCAACCCAAGGGATGAGAATCAAAATATAGCTTCTTGTATCAGCTAGATTGTATATACATATGGTTTTAAATTAACTTTATCAAGGACCATCTTATTTAATCCACCTATGATGATAGAAAGTTTTCCAGGGTAACATAGTCAGGTTGGTATCTGCTCTCCCTTAGAGTATACAGCACATCTGTCCATGAATTTCTTGCTCTTAGAGTCAATATATATTATACAATAATAGGATATAATATAATATAATATAATATAATATAATATAATATATAATATATTGTAATATAATATGGTATAGTACAGTATAATATAATATAGTTCTGATTATAATATCACTAGGAGACTTTCATTTCTTCTCTACTCCATTTAGTGTTCTGTATTCTTTTTTATACTTTTATAGACATCTCTGTCTTTAGGAAATTCTTCTTCTGTGATTTGGTTAAACAAATCCTTTGAGCCTTTTAGCTTGAAATTATTCTGCTTGTTCTACTTTTATTATTCTTAGGTTTGTCTATTCATAGTGTCCTATATTACCTGAATGTTTTGTCTTATAAAATGTTTAGATTTCAATTTTCATTGACCATGTATCTACTTCTTCCATTGTAACTTCATTTCAGAGATTCTCTGTTTCATTTCTTGTACTCTGTTGATGAATCTATATTCTGAATTTCCTGATCAAAATTCTTAAAATTTTCATTTTCAGAGGAGGCATGAACATAAAGGAAAGAGGGCTGCAGCTTGGATGTTCCTAAGGAATTGGTTCTGCTAGGGGAACAGAGATCACTTTTTCATCTTTCATTGCTTCTCAACCCACTCCTGTGGCAATTGGTTCCATTTATATTTTCCTAGTTTTTGTAATTACTATAAGCTATGCATACACATCTAAAGATTTGAAGATAGTAGCCTCCAATAAATTCTTGGTTACCTTGTTAGAAATTACTTTTTTCTCATTTCATACATTTACTTAAACCATTCATGTTTTCATTTTCCTTTATAATATTAACAGTATTCTATATTGTACATTTACAACATTTTCATTATGAATTCCTTGGTTGTAGAATGTTTATGTGGTTTTCTTATTTTTCTCTTGTGAATAGAGTGCCAGTGAGCAAGGTTAAGCAAGTAGGATCTAGAGAGTAAGAGTCGAATCCTTAGAGCATATACCAAGGTGTGGTATAGCTGGGTTTTATGTTAACTTTATTATATTTTTTGAAGAAATTTCCACATGATTTACATGTTGCTAAAACAAATTTGCTGTCCTACAACAGTGATTAATGGTTCCATTTTCCAGAATTTCACTCCTGCTTTGTGGTTGTTTTATTCATGTTTACCATTCTAAGGTAAGATGAAATCTCAATTTCATTTGCAGTTCCATAATTGCTAAGAATAATGAGGAATTTTTAGTTAGTGAAGTCGTAGTTATTGGAGAATATACAACCAATAATTTTAAATGGAGTTTAATCCCAATAGCAATCTATAAGCATTTATTCTAATGCTCAAAAATAAATGGAAGTCTTCATCTCCAACAATGAAATTTCTGTTGCAGCAGATAGAAACATCTACAGAAAACCAAAACCAATTATTATTGAAAGTTGTGACCATTCCACCAGGGTATCCATCCTATGTGCAGTCACAAAGGTAGACATTGATGTGGATGTCAGGATGTACATGCTGACAGGAGCCTGTTTATAGCTGTCTCCTTAGAGGTCTGCAAGAGTCTGACATTTCAGAGGCAGGATGCTCACAGCTAACCATTAAACTGATCATGAGGTTCCCAACAGAGAAAATAGAGTGAAGACTGAAGGAGTTGAGAGATTGTGACACCAGAGGAAAGCAACAATATCAACCAACCAGAGACCCCAGGTCCTAAACCACCAGCCTGGGAGCGCTTAGTGAGGGACCCATGGCTCCAGCTATATAGCAAGGGAGCTATTTATAAGTTGGAGAAGAGATCCTTGTCCCATGAAGCTGGACATTGTGGGGATATTCAAGGGTGGGCGGTGAGGTATTGGGAAGTGGGTGGGGTACACCATCATTGAGCAATAGGAGGGGAGGATAGGGAGTTCCTGAGGGAGGAGGAAAAGGGGGTATGGGAAAAGATCTGAAATGTAAATAAAATCTCCAAAAAAAAAACAAAAAGTTGTGGAATCCCACCAGAACAAAAGTAACGTACAGCCCTCCAAAACCCAAACACAACAAACCCACAACCACAAAACAACCCATACCCACACACCCCCAAAACAGCCCAGGATCCAATAACAACCCACCCAACACAAACCTATCAACAATCTGTCACAAACCCGTGCAAGACACACCAAAATAAAGAGATGGCGTCCCCAGTGCAGACTGCAAACTCAGGTACCCACCAAATGTCCCACCCCCCCTCCCAAACGAACCCCAATACCTAAAAAACACCAATCTGAACAACCCAACCAACAACCCTACCCAACACTAATATTCAAAAGCTGCCACAGAAACACAAGACACCCTTCCAAGAGAAATCCCCAATACACCTGAACAAACACCACAGATAACACAAAACCCTCAAACAAGTGCAAAACCTCCAATCCAACAGCTACACAAACATAAAAAACAAACTAACCCAGCAACTCACACACACCAAACCCCAATAATACCTAATACTACAAACCACAAATACCCAACAAAGAAACCTAACACGCCCCTGCCAAGACAACATCAAAAACTCTAAAAGCACCACAAAACCAACTCACCCACCAACCCCCCCACCCCACCCCCCCCGATTCGGTTCTAAGTCGACACAAATACCCACCCCCACCAACCCCAACAAAAACCAATATTAACCAAACACCACCAACCCAACGACCCCCAAACACAAACCCCACCCACCCAACAAATCCCCACCCCGAGATAATACCCCAGCCAACTCCCTTACAGCGACCGACCAACCAACCATAATACCACCAAAACCACCACAACAACCACTTCGCCCAAAAGAACAAACAACAAACAACCACACATTATAATCTCACCCCACAAAAAAGCTGAATTCTTCAGGCACCCGTTACATATAAACCTCGCCACTCAACGCGCACACACAAAAACCACACCAAAACAACTCACATGAACAATTAACAAACCAAATACCCACAACACACCTAAACCCTAAAATCCACCATCCCACACAGAAAAAATAAAAACCAGCAACACCCAACTAAACTCACACGAACCACCAGGACCCACAAAACACAAACCGAACCACAAACAAAACCCACACACCACCACACCCAACACAAAGGATTCAGAAAAATACCCCTAACCTAACAACAAACACCAACAAAACCCCCGCCGGTAAACACAACAAACGCATCCCCCTACAAATACGCAACAATATCTCCAACCCCCCTACCCAAAAACACCCAACCGCGCCCAAACCAGAACCCTCCACCCTCAACGTAAGCCCAACTGTTAAACGCCCCCCGCCAAAAAACTACCATCCCCTAGACACAAACGCACTCCCTCACCCCCCATCATGACCCATCCCAACCGAAGCAAAACACTTACAGAGAGCCCCCACACAACCCCTACAACGGGTCCCATACACCCCACACCCCCCACCCCAGCACCTCAATTCACCAAACACTGTCTCACAGCCCCACCCGTCCCCAACCCTCTACACCCCCCCACCCATCCGAAAACCCTCCCCATCCAGCAGCGCCCCGATAGCCTGCAGACCCGACCCCGCTGAGCTAAAAACCCAACCGCCTAAGCTCCAAGGGTGACCCTCCAGAACCACACACCGACCCAATCCCCCCCTCCCCAAAAACAGCGCCACTCCCAAAACCCCCGATTACAAATACAAAGCAGCCCAACAAACGACCACCTAACTAATCATCCCATCCCAAAAAAGGAACATAAACCGATCCCGTGACCTAACAACCCCACGCACCTATTAAACACATCACAATCGACCAAAACACCAGACCAACAAATGTCCCCACACCATAGCACATACTACCGACACCCCAAGGCACACAACAAAAGCATCGTAACCCGAGTGACACGTAACGGATGAGAAAACCACCATAAAACCACCCAAAATTACGCCCACCACCAACTGGACAACCACAACCACCAACACCTCACACACCCGAAATGCCCTACGAAACAACACAGCAGACCCCCCAAGAATGCCCCACCAAGCACCGCTCCCACAAACAACTACATCGCCAAACCTTATCCAAATAACTCCCAACCATAAACAGTCTAGCCCCTACCAAGAAACACAACACAAAAACCAACAAAACTAACCCCACCAATATTCTCAAACCTAAACCCGTACAACCCACAAAAACCCCACCACCAAAAACCCAGAAATCCCAAGACCGCACAAACACACCAGTAAATCCCACACCCAAACCACATACACACCACTCAAAATAACACCCACCATAACGGAACCCACACAAACCCCAACCATTCAAGTACCCTAACCAAAGCTACACGAAAGCACGAAAAAAAAAACCAACCACAAACCCGAACCTACCTACCAATAAACAACCCTATCCCATACCAATGGATATATTACAAAACAACTCACTTATCTACGTCAGGAAACACTGTGGAAAATGGGGTAGGAACATTGTAAGAGTCAGAGATGCAGGAGTTTCTACATGAAATTAGGTCCTCCTAGTAAAAACTTAAACTATTACATAAATTCTCCATAATCTAATTACCCAAACAAAAATTGAACATGGAAGACATCAGATTTAACATACAAAAGATTGGAACTGAAAAGACGCGATTTGAGAAAAGTTGTAAACAATAAAGGTAACTTTCTTCGGAAAGCATACACTGTGGTGTCCAAAGATCAGTTAGGCCTAAAAACATGCATTCTGGTATATTATAGAGCCCCCACAGAAGAAGTTGTATGCCAATAGCAATGAGTAGAAAAAATAATCCATTAATTTGATGTAAGTGGAGAGGGACAAAGTCTAGTGTTCAGAAGGATAAACGGCAGGGAGACCATTTTGTAAGTAAATTAACAGTATCCAATATTTTTAAAAAAAATTCTGAAAGTTGACCTGTCACAAAATCCATTAATACCACTCACTGTTGAATATGGCATATCAACATGTTACCAAAATATCTATACATCTATTATTGTTGCAGAAAATTGGGTGGGAGTGGAGTTGGGGATAGCCTTGTGGAGACAGGGGGGTGGGTTGGAGATATGGGATGTGGGAAAGTTGGAGGGTGGGCAAAGTAGGGAATAAAATCTGGAGTGTAAAAAATAATAAATAAAAAAGATTAGTCAAAAACTTGCTATAAAATAGAATTAGGATAGAAAATACTCTAGCATATAAGTGGATCTCTCTCAATAGATAGATAGATAGATAGATAGATAGATAGATAGATAGATAGATAGATAGAAAATAGCATTCAGCTAGCTACATGCAAGAATAAAATTATCATACTTGCAAGAAAAATAAATGAAACTACAGATTATTATGCAAATTGAAATAAGTTAACCACATATAGACAACTGTTGCATGTTTACTTTTATTTCAGAATTATTATTTAAGTTTATATAATAAGTATGTGTGTATCTGTGTATATTTTTAGTACATAACATTAACTAGTGAACTGTAAGATAAGAGCAACATATCTTAAGGAAGAAGAGGAAAAATCAAAGGGGAATGAAGTTCATTAGACTTTCAATAAGTAGTAGAAGATATTTGAGAGTCAAAAAATTGCTAAGACATAAGTATAGAAGATTAAGAATGGAAGTATACCAAAAATTCCTCAGTAACAATACATATAACATAATTTATAATTAAGTTCATTAAAAAACTAAAAGAAATAGCATAGAACACACAAGGACCATATACATATACATCATATACATCAACATATACATCAACATCAACATATACATCAGCATGTACATCAACAAATACATAATGCAATATATATATATATATATATATATATATATATATATATATATATTATGTATGTATGTATGTTTGTGTGTGTGTGTGTGTTTGTGTTTTAACTTTACAAACTATATTTTGGTTTATGTCTTAGCAAATACTTAGGAACCATACTTAATATCTGTAAAGACACAGTAAAGTGAAAATTACTAGAATGTATTTTTAAAATCCATTTTCAGTTATTACTAAGAAAGTATTCACTTTCATAAAATATTACTATTAAAGGAAGTAATAAAAGGTGTATAAATTGCTTTATTTATATTATTTATCAACATTTTGCCCTTACATCAAAAATTATAAATAACTAAATTATCCTCATTGTCTCAAAACCATCAACTATATTCTATAATGGTACAATCACACTGATTTTATAATAATCTAAAATTATGCATCAAAAGAATAGAATATTTTACAGTCTATTGCTCAATAATTCATATATTTTTGAATGTGGGAGATACAGATCGGCTACAATCTCTACTTGGGAAGGTACTGACAAATGAAGGTTGCTAAGATAAGAGGTAATTTTCTTCAGAGATGTGTTCTGTAGTAGGCCAAGAATATGGTATAGTGGATAGTCCCACAACTATACACAAATGAGCATCACAACTTAGACTTAGGGAGTTAAAAAAGAGGATGTAACATGGAGAAGAGAACATGGAAATAACATATTCCCAAAGGATTTGAAAAGAATCAATAAGGGTAAGTATGAACAAATCACAGTGTATGTGGATGAATTTCTGAAATAATATATAAAACATCTGTATAAAATTTGTTACTAAATACAGTTAATTTGCTTGGAGCTTAGTCATAAATTTGACCTAT
This sequence comes from Mastomys natalensis, assembly GCA_021653895.1. Classification (NCBI taxonomy): domain Eukaryota; kingdom Metazoa; phylum Chordata; class Mammalia; order Rodentia; family Muridae; genus Mastomys; species Mastomys natalensis. The sequence goes on along the minus strand of JAJTUV010002599.1, from coordinate 55,794 downwards.
TATCTTACTCTATTAAGTAATGGAACTGGCAAGAGGTAAGGCCTAGTAACTCAAAATTGGAAAACAGTAGACACCATTTTCAGAAGAAACTCTCATCGAATAGAAATGGGTTATTTCTGGAAATACTGAATTGATACCTATAAGAGCAGGATGTTTAAAAGTGAGGCATTCCTTATGTTTAGTCTTATGTTTATTTGTACAATCACATTTAACATCACTGTACAACTCCATTTATATTATACCTCAGTACTATGCTGTCCTTGCTTTAAATTTGCAATTCAAATCTGGGAAAACAAAACAAAAGAAAACAAAAAACACTTTGTTTTTCTTTTGAAGAACCAATTTATAGTAGCACAAAATGGAGAAAGTTGAGTAGCTAATTTTCTTTTTTTTTCCAGTTTTATAGTGAAATTTATTTATTTATTTATGAATATTTTATTTATTTACATTTCAGATGCCATCCCCTTTCCCCATTTCCCCTCCCTAGAAACCTATATCTTATCCCCCCTCCTCCTTTTTGCTTTTGTACCATTTTAATTATATGCAAGTATTAAGGTCAGTTCTAGGTTGAGGAACCTGTAAGTATATATATTACATATTGTCTTTGTGGGTCTGAGTTACCTCATCCAGGATGTTTTTTTTTTCTTGTTTTATCCATTTTCCTGCAAAATTCATGTTGCCATTTTTTTTAAACAGCTGAATGATACTCCATTGTGTAAGACTACCACATTTTCTGTATAAGTTCTTCAGCTGAGTGTTTTTTTGTTTTCCAGTTTCTGGATATCATGAATGCAGTCACAATAAACATAGTTGAATAAGTGATCATGTGGTAGGATGGAGGGTCCTTTGGGTATAAGCCTAAGAGTGGTAGAGCTGAGTCTTAAGGGTAGATTGATTCCCAGTTTTCTGAGGAACTGTCATATTGATTTCCATATTGGCTACAAAGTTTTGCATTCCTGTAGCTATAAAAAAGTGTTCCTCTGGTTCCACGTGCTTTTCAGCATGAGCTGTCACTTTGGTTTTGATATTAGTCATTCTGAAAGGTGGAATATGGAAACTCAAAGTAGTTGTTATTTGCATGTCCCTGATGACTAATGATGTTGAACATTTCTTTAAGTGTATCTCAGCTATTTAAGATTCCTCGATTGAAATTTCTCTGTTTAGATCTATATCTCATTTTTTAAATTGGATTATTTGTTCATTTGTTGTTGTGTCTCGTTTCTTGGGTTCTTTTTTTTTTTTTTCTTTTTTTTTGGATATTTTATTTATATTCAGATGTTATCCCCTTACCCCATCTCCCCCCCAACCAGGACCCCTATTCCATCCCCCCTCCTCCTACTTATCCGTGGATGTGCCCCTACCTACCCCCTCCCACCTCCCACCCTCGAATCCCCCAACACATGCTACCAGCCTTCATGGGACCAAGATTCTCCTTTCTCACCTATGCCTGACAGGGCCATCCTCCCTTACATATACAGCTGGAGCCTTGGATCCCTGGATCCCTCTAAGTGCACCTAGGCTGGTGGTTTAGACCCTGAGAGCTTTCATTGGTTGGTATTGTTGCTCTCCTCATGGGGCCGCAAACCCTTTCAGCTCCTTCAGTCTTCACTCTAAATTCTCTATTGGGAACCCCTTGATTAGTTCAATGGTTAGCTGTGAGCATCTGCCTGTGGATATGTCAAATTCTGGCAGACCTCTAATGACACAGCTATATCAGGCTCCTGTCAACATGCACTTCTGACGTCCACATCAGCGTCTACCTTTGGTGTCTGCACATGGGATGGATACCCAGGCAAAATGGTCTCCAGACGGCGGCCCCTCCTTCAGTTTGTTCCACACTTTGTCTCCATATTTGCTCCCTTGAGTATTTTGTTACTCCTTCTAAAAAGGACCCAAGTGCCCCAACTTGGTCTTCCTTCTTCATGAGCTTCATGTGGTCTGTGAGTTGAATCTTGGGTATTTCAAGCTTCTGGGCTAATATCAAATAATCAGTGAGTGAGTATCATATGTGTTCTTTTGTGATTGGGTTACCTCACTCAGTATGATATTTTCTAGTTCCATTCATTTACCTAAAAATTTCTCAAATTCATTGTTTTTAATAGCTGAGAAATACTCCATTGTGTAAATGTACCACATTTTTTGTATCCATTCCTCTCTTGAAGGACATCTGGGTTCTTTCCAGCTTCTGGCTATTATAAATAAGGCTGCTATGAACATAGTGGAGCATATGTCCTTGCTATATGTTTAGAGCATCTTCTGGGTATATGCCCAGGAGTGGTATAGCTGGGTCCTCAGGTAATGCTATTTCCAATTTTCTAAGGAACTGCCAGACTGATTTCCACGTGGTTGCACATCTTGCAATCCCACCAATTTGAATTCTTAAATTGAGTTTTTAAAATATTCTTTAATAAATGCAAATATATATTATTAATAAATAAGAAGATATGTAAATTTACTTATACTATTACAAAGAAATTAATTTTCATGAGCTATATTATTGAAAATCTGAATTTGAAATTTCAAAATGTTTTCATTTATTATTAGTGCAAAATTTTGCATTCATTTCATCTGGCAGCTATCAGAGATGAAAGAAATAAAATAACTAAGCTTACTTTCATCACAAAACTATAATTGCTTTTGATCAGAGTAAAAAAGTTTAAGGTTGCTTATGCCATCTGTATTTTAAACATCTATTTAAATGTTATATGATTTCTGCTTTACCCTTAATAATTTTCTATAATGAAGCACAAAACATACAAAATTGTGAATCATACAAATTATGGTATTATTACATTTAAAGTAGAGAAATGACAGCCATACAAATTGTGAGAAATATATGATGGGGGTTTGGAAAATATTATGCAAGGTTCTTAAATTGTCCTTTAACCACGGAGCTAAATAATTCTTGCCTTATTTGATCTGTGTAAAAATTGTGAATAGAATTGACAAACAAAGCAATTAATATGAGTTTTGGCACCAAGATAATTTTGGAGTTTTATTTTGTAGCTTGACCGATGAACCAGTGTTCTCTCACTTGAGTTTATTATTTATTTATTTATTTATTTATTTATTTATTTATTTATTTATTTTAGTGGATATATCATTTATTTACTTTTCAGATGTCATCCCATTTCTTCCCCGTAGAAACCCCCTATTCCATCCCCCCTCCTCCTTTTTGCTTTTATACTAGTTTAATTACATGCAAGTAGTAAGGTCAGTTCTAGGTTGAGGAAATAGCAATAAAATATATGCAAATACTCAAGGAACAAGCAAGAAAATAAACACAAATAGTCAAAGAACAAGCAAGGCAACAAACAAATTCCACAAACACTCCTATGATCATTGTTTCTATGGGCTTATCAGGAATACCAAAATATCTGACCCTACTTCCCTGTCCTAGCCCAAAGTCATTTTCATGTCTGAAGCTTTCTTCTTTGTTCTAGACTAAGATTTAGATTCCTGCCAGAAACTAATTCTTTGATTTAGCCTAATTTTTAGATTCCTGCCTAAAATTACTTCTTTGTTCTAGCCTAATGTCAAATTCTAGCCTGAAGCCCACTTCCTTGTCCTTGGCCAACATCAGGTTCTTGTCAATCAGCCCCGAAAGCTCTCTGCCTCTCCCCCTTTTTAATTTCATAAACAATACTGAGCTTATCTTAGGTCATTCTGAGAAGAATGCTTTCCTTACCTGTCATGAAATATGCATTATCCAAAGCAATGTACTTATGTCTTAGGTTGGTAAGGCTCTGTGCAAAATCTTACCAATCCTTGGCCAGCCAGCCTGTTAAAATTAATAACTCTGTTTGGGAGTACATTTTAAATGTCAAGCCATGAACTGTGGCTGCCAATATGTTGATACTGTTAAAGACAAGCTTTACCACAATGCCAGGAATAAAATTATTCCCAGAATAAAAAGGAAGGGCTAGCATGATCGAGCTATATATGCTATACTTGAAGCTTGACCAAAATAAAAATACTGACCTCAGGCCATTTGTAATTTTGTCAGCAGCATATGACACATCAACACTCAGCAGAGCAACATTCTTTAGCTTCATAACCTCACTATGCAAAGTTAAAACATGCAGAGAATTGTTGGATTTATGCCAAATACACTGCAAGTGTTGTTAAACTTTTTCCTAATTATAATGGATATCACTGTAAATTTTAGAACTAATGCAAATCTAATGGTATTTGTCATGATACTCGAGATGGATCCTTACTCTTAAACTCTGAACCTTCTTCCAATAATTTGTATAATATAAAGAGCATCAATTTGTTGTTCCAAATGCCTATATAAATCCTCTTGTATATTCAACACATTAGTAACATTTTTTGATAAATGATTAAGAAAAGTAGCTGTCTTAACTTCCTGTGTCAAAGCAATTGCAGAAGTAGTGGTGCTACCAATTAATGTAATTAAAGCTGTTATACCAGCTATAATCAAGCCCACTACCTCTTTGCTTCTGCTTAAAGCCTAATTCACTTCTTTCAGTACTTGCAAACTTTTTTAAGAATACCAAAGTTCTGTAATACTCAGGGTAATAAAACAAATCTGGTTGATAGACCTCCATAACAGACATACCAGTTTTCAACCACACTAACACAATTAGAAAGTGTACAAGCATGCAACTTATATTAAATCCTGTAGAAGAAACAAAAGTAAATTTAACTTGATGATTAAAAGAGTCTTAACACAAGTAGTACACTTGTTTGAAATCCAGATCCTGGATTTCATTTCTTGCTAGCATAACATCATAGAGAACTGTAGCTAACTTCCAAATATTTCTCTGGAAATGTCCAGATACAGCCTTCCAAATAAAGATTGTTATTTCCAATATTGGATTGATTTCTAGACAAGTCCATGAATGAGTCCTAATAACTGGTCACATTAAAAAAAAATACAAGTGTCATTATAGCTTCTCTTTTAATTCTCTGTTCCACATGGTTTAAAAACTTGGGGCAAAACTGCTTTTCCCATCTGGTATATAGGAAAGCAAGGTGGGTCAGGAACATATGTCCAATAAAGCTCCACAGTCACCATATTCAGGGCACTCAGCAAGCTCACAGGTCAGCTTCCTTCTTTTCCCCATCATCAATATGTCTCCCCAATCACTCTGGCTGCCACCATGCTCCTTCAGCATCCTGCAGAAAAAACATAAACATGCCCTCTTCCCCTTATTAAATACCTGATTGGGATCATGCCATATGCCAGTAAGTGGTTCCTTCCTATTGGACCGGCCCAGCCTGGTCCCACGATGGTCTCCGAAGGCGGGTGCGAACGGAGGCTGCCTCTGCCCGTGAGTGATCTGGAGAGTGCTGGCAGGGGAAGCCTGGCCGATGCCTGCTTTGCCTCTGCGGCCAGCAGTGGCGGTGGAGAGAGGGAAGTGCTACAGCTCCAAAGTGTTACAGCTCTACTCTCCGAGGCCCCTCAGTGAGGCATCAGCTGGCTGGCGAGGGGGGAATCCCGCAACAGAAGCTCCCAGACACCACCCCACCTTCCCTTTCACTAAGGCATAATACGTACGCCTAGTTGTAGAGTGCCATAGACACTCTGCAGAAAGTTCCTTGCCAACCAAATTTAAAATAAAATAAAATAAAATAAAAAGAGAATGATTTAAATAAATTTATGATGTACAGGGATATACCTCCACCTTTTTATTTTATGAAGTTATTGTTTTAAAGTACCATGTGCCCCCTTCACAGTACCTTGACCTTGAGGATTATAAGGAATCCAAGTAATATGGGTAATATTAAAGTCTCAGATACTCGACTGCAAAGTTCTATTATCTTTTTTTAAATTTATTGTATATTTTATTTATTTACATTTTTGATGTTATCCCCTTTCCCCATTTTCCCACCTAGAAACCACAAATCTCTTCCCCACTCCTGCTACATCTACAAGGTTGTAGCCCAACCAATTCACTCTTTCTTCCTCTCTGCTCTCGAATTCACCCACACTGGGGTATCCAGCATTCACTGGACCAAGGACCGTCTCTCCTACCAAGCCTAACAAGGCCATTTTCCACTACATATACAGCTGGAGCCATGAGTCACTCCAAGCATGTTCCAAGGCTGGATGTTTAGACCCTAGGAGCTCTGGTTGGTTGATATTGTCTCTCTTCCAATGGGGCTGCAAGCCTCTTCAGCTCTTCAGTTTTCTTTCTACCTCCTCCATTGGGAACCACATGATCAGTTCAATGATTAGCTGAGAGCATCTGCCTCTGGTAGTCCCTCACAGCAGACAGGTATATCACTCTCTGGTCAGAATGCACTTCCTGGCATCCACAAACCTGCCTGCATATGTTGATCCATGAGGTGGATCCTCCAGTCTCTACTCCACTCTTTTTCTCTTTACATGCTCCCTCCCATGCATATTTTGTTTCTCCTTCAATGACGGATGGAAGTACCCACACGTTGGTATTTCTTTTCTTGAGCTTCATGTAGAATATGAGTTATAACTTAGGTATTATGAGCTGTTGGTCTAATATCCACTTATCACTGAGTACATACCATGTGTGTTCTTTTATGATTGGTTTTCTTTACTCAGGATGATATTTTCTAGTTCCATCTATTTGACTAAGAATTTCATGAACTCATTTTTTTTTTAATAGCTGAGTAGTACTCCATTGTGTAAATGTACCATATTTTCTATATCTATTCCTCTGTTCAAGGACATTTGGGTTCTTTCGAGTTTCTGGAAATTATAAATAAATTATAAATAAGGCTTCTATGAACACAGAGTATGTGTCCTTGTTATATATTGGAACATCTTTTGGGTAAAGATCCAAGAGTAATACTATGTAAAATTTCCTGAGGAACCGCTAGCTACACTGATTTCCAGAGTGGTTGTACCAACTTACAATCCCATCAACATTAAGGAGTGTTCCTCTTTCTCCACATCCTTGTCAGAATCTCCTATCACCTGTGTTTTTGATCTTAGCATTCTAACTGGTGTGGGGTAGAATATCAGGCTTAGTTTGATTTGCATTTCTCTGATGACTAAGGCTGTTGAACATTTCTTTAGGTGCTTTTGACCATTTGAATTTCCTCAGTTGAGAATTCTTTGGTGAGCTCTATACCCCATTTTTAAAAGGGTTATTTGATTGTCTAGAGTCTAATTTCTTGAGTTCTTTGTATACATTAGATAGTATCACTCTATCAGATTTAGAAGTGGTAAAGATATTTCCCAATCTGTTGGTTGACATGTTGTCCTATTGACAAAGTCCTTTGTCTTACAGAAGCTTTGCAGTTTAATGAGTTCCCATTTGTCAGTTTTTCATCTTAGAGCATAAGCCATAGGTGTTCTATTCAGAAAAATTTTCCCTGTGCCCATGTGTTTGAGGTTCTTCCCCATTTTCTCTTCTATTAGCTTCAGTGTATCTGTTTTTATGTGGATGTCCTTGATCTACATGGACTTGAGCTTTGTACAAGGAGATAAGAATGGATCTATTTCCATTCATCTACCTGTTGACTTCCAGTTGAACCAGCACCATTTGTTGAAAATGCTGTCTTTTTTCCACTGGAAGATTTTAACACCTTTGTCAAAGGCCAAGTGAATATAGGTATGTTTGTTCATTTCTGGGTCATCAATTTTATTCTGTTGATCTCACCTATCTCTGTACCAATAATAAGTATTTTTATCACTATTGCTCTGAAGTACAGCTTCAGATCAGAGGTGGTGTTTCCTCCAGAAGATCTTTTATTGCTGAGAATAGTTTTCACTATCCTGAGTTTTTTATTGTTCCAAATGAATTTGAGAATTTGCTCATTCTAACTCTGTGAAGAATTGAATTAGAAATTTGATGTGGATTGTATTGAATCTGTAGACCGCTTTTATCAAGATGGTCATTTTTAATATTATAATCCTGCCAATCCATGAGCAAGGGAGATCTTTCCATCTCCTGAGATCTTCTTGATTTCTTTCTTCAGAGACTTGAACTTCTTGTCATAAAAATCTTTACTTGTTTGGTTAGATTCATACCAATGAATTTTATATTATTTGTGACTATTATGAAGCATTTCTTTTCCTTAATTTCTTTTTTAGCCTGTTTATCCTTTAAGTAGAGGAAGGATATTTATTTGTTTGAGTTAATTTTATATTTAGCCACTTTGCTGAAGTTGTTTATCAGGTTTAGGAGTTCTCTGGTAGAAGTTTAGGGGTCACTTAGGTATTTATCCTATCATCTGCAAATAGTGATATTTTGACTTCTTACTTTCCAATGTGTATCCCTTTGAACTGCTTGTGTTGTCTAATTGCTTCGGCTAAGACTTCGAGTACTATATTGAATAGATAGGAAGAGACTTGGCAGCTTTGTCTAGTTTCAAGTTTCTCTCCATTTAGTTTGATGTTGGCTACTGGTTTGATGTATATTGCTTTTAATATGTTTAGGTATGGGCTTTAAATTCCTCACCTTTCCAAGACTTTTACCATGAATGGGTATTGAATTTTACAAATGCTTTCTCAGAATCTAGTGAGATGATCATTTGCATTTTTTCTTGGAATTTATTTATATAGTGGATTACATTGATATATTTCTTTATATTGAACCATCCCTGCATTCCTGGATAACGCCTACTTGATCATGATGGATGATTGTTTTGATGTATTCTTTGATTCGGTTTGTGAAAACTTTATTGAGTAGTTTTGCATCAATATTCATAAGGGAAATTGGTCTGAAGTTCTCTTTCTTTATTGTGTCTTTGTGTGGTTTAGGTATGATCATAATTGTGGCTTCATTGAATGAATTCAGTAGTGTTCCTTCTGTTTCTGTTTTGTGAAATAATTTTAAAAGAATTGGTATTAGGTCTCCTTGGAAGGTCTGATGGAATTCTGCACTAAATCCAACTGGTCAGGGTTTTTTTTTTCCTTTTTTTTTTTTTTTTTTTTTTTTTTTTTGGTGGGAGACCTTTAATGACTGCTGCTATTTCTATAGAGGTTATGGGATTGTTTACGTGGTTTATCTGATCCTGATTTAACTTTTGTACCTGGTATCTGCCTAGAAGATTGCCCATTTCATCCAGATTTTCCAGTTTTGTTGAATAAAGGCTTTTGTAGTAGGATCAGATGATTTTTTAAATTTCTTTGGTTTCTATTGTTATGTTTCCTTTTTCCATCCTGATTTCATTAATTTGGACACTATCTTTGTTTCCTCTGGTTAGTCTGTTTAAGGGTTTGTCTATCTTACTGGTTTTCTCAAAGAACCAGCTCCTTGTTTGTTGATTCTTTATATAGTTCTTTTTTGTTTTTACTTCATTGATTTCAGTGCTGAGTTTGGTCATTTCCTGTCATCAACTTCTCTTGGGTGTATACACTTTTTTGTTGTTGTTGTTCTAGAGTTTCAGGAGTGCTGTAAATTTGCTAGTGTATGCTCTCTCCAGTTTCTTTTTGTAGGTTCTTAGAGCTAGGAGTTTTCCTCTTAGAACTGCTTTCATTGTGTCCCATAAGTTTTGGTATGATGTGCTTTCAATTTCATTAAATTCAATGTCTTTAATTTCTATCTTTATTTCTTCCTTGACCAAATTATCGTTTAGTAGAACATTGTTCAGTTTCCATTTGTATGAGTGCTTTCTGTTGCTTTTGTTGTTATTGATGACTATCCTTAATTCATGGTGACCTGATAGGATGCATGGGATTATTTCAATCTTCTTGTATCTGTCAAGGTCTACTTTGTGAGCAATTATATGGTCTATTTTCGAGAAGGTACCATGGGATGCTAAAAAGAAGGTATATCCTTTTATTTCAGGATGAAATGTTCTACAGATATCTATTAAATTCATTTGGTTCATAACTTCTGTTAGTTTCACTGTGTCTCTGTTTAGTTTCTGTTTTCATGATCTGTCTATTGACAAGAGTATAGTGTTGGAGTCTCCCACTATATTGTGTGAGGTACAATGTGAGCTTTGAGATTTATTAAAGGTTCTTTTATGAATGTTGGTGCCCTTGCATTTGGAGCATAGATATTCATGTTTGAAAATTCATTTTGGTAGATTTTTTCTTTGATAATTATAAAGAGTCCTTCCTTATCATTTTTAATTACTTTTGGTTTAAAGTCAATTTTATTCAATATTTGTATGGCTCCTCCAACTTTTTTCTTTGGGACCATTTGCCTGGAAAATTGTTTTCCAGCCTTTTACTCTGAGGTAGTGTCTGTCTTTATCACTAAAGTTCATTTCCTGTATGCAGTTACATGCTGGGTCCTATTTACATATCCAGCCCATTAGTCTATGTCTTTTTATTGGGGAATTGAGTTGATTGATGTTAAGAGATATTAAGGAGAAATGATCGTTGCTTCCTCTAATTTTTGTTATTAGAGGTGGAATTATGTTTGTGTAGCTATATTCTTTTGGGTTTTTTAGGAGAAGATTACTTTCTTGCCTGTTCTAGGGTTTAGTTTCCTTCCTTGTGTTAAGATTTTTCCATTTATTATTCTTGTAGGGCTGGATTTGTAAAATGGAAAGATATTATCTATATTTGGTTTTGTGATGGAATATCTTGGTTTCTCCATCTGTGGTAATTGAGAGTTTTGCTGGATATTGCAGCCTGGGATGGCAATTGTGTTCTCTTAGGGTCTGTATGACATCTTTCCAGGATCTTCTGGCTTTCATAGTCTCTGGTGAGAAGTCTTGTGTAATTCAATTAGATCTGCCTTTATAAGTTACTTGAACTTTTTCCCTTACTGCTTTGAATATTTTTTCTTTGTTTCGTGCATTTGGTGTTTTGATTAGTATGTGACAGGAGGAATTTCTTTTCTGGTCTAGTCTATTTGGAGTTCTATAGGCTTCTTGTATGTTCATGGGCATCTCTTTCTTTAGGTTAGGGAAGTTTTCTTCTATAATTTTTGTTGAAGATATTTACTGGTCATTTAAGTTGGGAATCTTTGCTCTCTTCTATATATATTATCCTTAAGTTATGTCTTCTCATTGTATCCTTGATTTCTAGAACATTTTAGGTTATAAGATTTTTGCCTTTTGCATTTTCTTTGACAGATTTGTCAATGTTTTTAATTATATCTTCTGCATCTGAGATTTTCTCTTTTATCTCTTGGTATTCTGTTGGTGATGCTTACATCTATAACTCCTGATCTCTTTCCTAGGTTTTCTATCTCTAGGATAGTCTCCTTTTATGATTTTTTATTGTTTCTCCTTCCATTTTTAGATCATGGTAGGTTTTGTTCAATTCCGTCACCTGTTTGTTGTGCTTTCTTGTAATTCTTTAAGGGAATTTTGTGTTTCCTATTTAATGGCTTCTACCTGTTACCTGTGTTTCCTGTATTTCTTTAAGGTAGTTATTCATGTCCTTTATAAAATCCTCTATCATCATCATGAGAAGTGAACTTAAATCTGAATATTGCCTTTCTGGTTTGATAGGATACCTAGGACTTGCTATAGTGGGAGAATTGGGTTCTGATAATGCCAAGAAACCTTGGTTTCTGTTGCTTACATTGTTGCTCTTGCCTTTTACCATATGATTATCTCTAATGCTACCTGCACTCACTGTCTCTAACTGTAGTCTGCCACTTCTGTTATATTGGTTGTGTTAGACCTCCTCAGCGTCCAGCTGTCTCTGTGATCCAGTAATCATGGATGTCAGAGCTCCTAGGAGTCAGACTGCCTCTGCAATCCTTTAATCCTATGATCTTGGGTGTGTTAGAGTTCTTGGGAGTCCAGCTTCCTCTATGATATTGTCTGTTTTAGATCTTCTGGGAGTCCAGCTTCCTCTGTTTATTGTGAGATTGGTTGTACAGGTAGCTCCTAAGGTTTGCTCAGTTCACCAGTTCAGAATCTATGCCAATGGATCAGGATATAGTGTCTTCAGGAGAGCAGACCAACTAGGAGTCAACTGCTCTGAGTGCAGTGGATCCTCAACTGCTCTGAGTGAAGCAGATTTTCTGGGATGGGTTTGAATATGGTGTCTTCCATTGAGCCAACCAGCAATCTGTCTCCCCAAGCAAGAAGTGCCCAAGGAAGTGGTGGAAGGTGAGTGGTATTTGGGAGGGCTTGTATTTGGTGGGTGATGGGTCCCTAGTAGGCCACTGGTATTCCAGCTGCAGCTCTGAGATTTTGGCTAGTGGGGGAAGGTTTTTACCAACTGCTCTGAGGATAGCAGATCCTCTAGGATGGGTCTGAATACGGTGTCTTCATGGGAGCAGACCAGCTATGAGTCTGCCACAGCATCTCACTTTAGTTTAAATTCAAGCCACTATCATCCATGAAATCAGGTAGCTACATCATATTCTGCATTCTCAAACCTATAATTGTTTTACCTTTCTTCCATGAGCAATAACCAGTTTGAGGGAAATTTACTTAACAAAAGCTAAATGGAAGTCCAGTTTGAATCATTCTTCAGCATTAGCAATCGAACATACCCAACCGCCAGCCCACATTGCATGTATTCCATCATAGTTACATAAGTGAGGTCTATCACATTCTTAGATGCAAATATTATGTCACAATATCAAAAGGTTGGAAAAACTTGAGTGGTCCCAACATACATAATTAAAAAGAGAATCTTATACATTTAAAGATTACAGTGATTTAGGGGATAAGTACCAGAAAGAAAAGAAAAAGTCTAAATGAAGTCTTCACTGTCCTATAATAAAATGAACTATACATAATTTATAGTTTGAATTATGTCAAAGATATTTGAATGTAGATGTATTAGAAACAAAATATGTTAACTTTACACAACTTCCACTTTATCTACTGTTCATTTCTTATAATGAAATATTTATTGTATAGGATATATATGTATATGCATATGTAGAAAGAGAGAGATTAGGGGAGTATAAAAGAATGTATGGAAATAATGAATTTGGAGAACAACAGAAAATGGGTTACATTCATTCCTGGAACTATTTTAGCATTCTTCAAATCACTAAAACCTAACTAGAATAGTTCTTAGGTAGAACTCTGAAAACTTCATTAAATAGAAGACATTGACAGTGATGTACTTTTTTTTTTTTTATCAAGAATGTCTTGCAGACTGCAGCACAGAGATTAAAGGCTAAGAATTTGAATTGCAGCCATGTCTCTAAACACAGTTATTATCTCTCACCATGTTAAAATTTGAACTTAAAAATGATTCTTGAAAACCACTATATGTAATGAATGTCTTATTAGACAACATCTTATTCTCTACTTCTCAGCATGTTCAACTCTGAAAATATATGCAAATTATTCCCTTTCAACCTTTAAATCCGAATGAGAAGAACATCTTGAATTATCATAGGAGACTAACAAATTACAGTGGTGTTCACTTAAATGAATACCTGTTAAAGAGCTAAGACACTTTAGTCAAATGGTTATTCTATAAGTCAAACCAAAACACACACACACACACACACACACACACACACACACACACACACAAAATACATGTATAGACATTTTCAAATGAATACTGAAAATGAAAATGCTTTGACAATACACATAAATTCAGATGAAAAGTAAAAAGAAACATATGATTTGATAGAATAACAAAAGTTTTATATCTATGTATAGCATATATTTAAAATTAGCCTTACCTTTTTATTATAGATCTACCAAATAATTAACTAAAAAGGTTAAAAATAGGTTAAGAAAATTTTCAAGTTTGTGTGTAAAAAAATGGAAAAATATATCAGTAACTTAACCAAGTTTGTAAAAAGAAAAGTCCAAGTCAATTTTCTGCATGATTGCTCGAATGCTTATAGAGCCATCATATGTGTATTTCTGTTTGCTATCTATGTAGCACTATTGAAAATACATTTGGAAAGCTTTGAAAAAGTATGTTACAGTTTATTGTTTGTTATTTTTATGTTCTAAGAAGTAAAGTAGCATCATTGTGAAAAATGTATTTGTTCATTTAATATTTTGTGGATATGTATCTAATAAATTCTAGAATAACAATCCAAACTTCTCTATATAAGCAAGAAATTTGAAAAGATATTATATTAATCATTATTTCAATCTAAACAGTAGTTAATATTTTATTTGGAGCAAGACGCTAATAACTATTGAGTAAAACTATGCAAAATTCACATCTATAGTAATTTATTTACCACAATATGCTATATTCTTTTGTAACTGTAAGATTGCTATCAACATGCTGCTGAATGATAGTGCATGGCAGTAAGACACACTTTTATATAATTCTAGAATTATTTCATTTAGCAAGAGATCATTTTACTCATGATTTATTTCATAAAATATGAGGAATATAATAGAAAATACAGAAAGCTTATTTTAACAACATGGCAAGCCTGTACCCTTGAATTCCTATGTTAATTAGATCGATACCATTTTTTTTTTCTGGTCTTAAAACTTGTGAGATTTATATTGCAAACTTTTAATCCAGAAACATGGCTATTCTTGCAAAGGATCTCATCCAAAGTTCTTCTAGGTCTGTGTAATCCAACCTGAAAGACATACCTTTATTCCCTCTAGTTGGAATACAGATATGCCCTTAGCACACACCTTGAACACCAAAACAATGTAGGTAAGGTTAGTTTGTTTTTTTTTGTGTGTGCGCAAGTGTGTGTGTGTGTGTGTGTTTGTGTGTGCATATACATAAATTAACACAGAGGGAAATGGAAAAATATAGCAAAAATTCAATGAAAGGGTCTTCCCCACCTTTTCTTCTATTAGTTTCAGTGTGTCTGGTTTTATGTGAAGGTCCTTTATCCACTTGGACTTGAGCTTTGTACAAGGAGATAAGAATGGATTGATTTACATTCTTCTGCATGTTGTCTTCCAGTTGAACCAACACCATTTGTTGAAAATGCTGTCCTTGTTCCACTGGATGGTTTTAGGTCCTTTGTCAAAGATCAAATGACCATAGGTATGTGGGTTCATTTCTGGGTCTTCAACTCTTTTTCCACTGCTCTTCCTGCCTGTCTCTGTACCAATACCAGGAAGTTTTTATCACTATTGCTCTGTAGTACAGCTTGAGGTCAGGGATGGCGATTCCTCCAGAAGTTCTTGTATTGTTGAGAAGAGTTTTCGCAATCCTTGGTTTTTTTGTTATTCCAAATAAATTTGAGAATTCTCTTTCGAACTCTGTAAATAATTGAGTTGGTATTTTAATGGGGATTGCATTGAATCTATAGATTGCTTTTGGCAAGATGACCATTTTTATTATATTAATCCTGCCGATCCATGAGCATGGGAGATTTTTCCATTTCCTGAGATGTTTGATTTCTTTCTTTAGAGACTTGAAGTTCTTATCATACAGATCTTTCACTTGCTTGGTTAGATTCACACCGAGGTATTTTATATTATTTGTGACTATTGTGAAGGGTGTCATTTCCTAATTTCTTTTTCAGCCTGTTTATCCTGAACAGAACACCAATGGCCTATGCTCTAAGATCAAGAATTGACAAATGGGACTTCATAAAATTGTAAAGTTTCTGTAAGCCAAAGGACACTGTCAATAGAACAAAATGGCAACCAACGGTTTGGGAAAAGATCTTTACCAATCCCACATCCGATAGAGGACTAATATCCAATATATACAAAGAATTCAAGAAATTAGACTCTAGACAACCAAATAACCCTATTAAAAAATGGGGTATGGAGCTAAACAAAGAAATTCTCAACTGAGGAAATGCGACTGGCCGAGAAGCACCTAAAGAAATTCAGTTGTTCATGGAATATTATTTTTTTATATCTCTTGTATTCAGTTTGCATCTACTTCATTGAGAATTTTTGTATGTATATTCATGAGGGATACTGGACTATAACTTATATATTTTTGTTGGGTTTATACTTGATTTCACTATTTCAATATTATTTGCTTTGTGAAGGAGCTTATTGTGGTTCTGAATTTTTTTAAACATAACTCAAAAAGTATTGCTTGTTTGAAGGCTCTATAGAATTCTTGTATAAGTATATCTGACACTTGGTATTTTGCTTGTTTGTTTCTTTTCATTTTATTCTGTTTGAATGCTTTTTAAATTTTTTTGATTTGCTGAAAATAAAAAAAAAAATGATTAAAGTTAAAAAAAAAAAAAAAAAAGAAATGTTGGTCATCCTTGGTCATCAGGGAAATGGAAATCAAAACAACCCTGAGATTCCACCTCACACCAGTCAGAATGGCTAAGATAAAAAACTCAGGTGATACCAGATGCTGGTGAGGATTTGGAGAAAGAGGAACACTCCTCCATTGTTGGTGGGATTGCACGATGGTGCAACCACTCTGGAAAACAGTCTGGCGTTTCCTCAGAAAATTGGCCATATCACTACCTGAGGACCCAGCTATACCACTCCTGGGCATATACCCAGAAGATGCTCTAACACATAACAAGGAAAGGACATATGCTCCACTATGTTCATAGCAGCTTTATTTATAATACCCAGAAACTGGAAAGAATTCAGATGCCCTTCAACAGAGTAATGGATACAAAAAATGAGGTACATTTATACAATGGAATATTACTCAGCTATTAAAAACAATGAATTTGATTAATTCTTATACAAATGGATGGAACTAGAAAACATCATCCTGAGTGAAGTAACCCAATCACAAAAGAACATACATGGTATTCACTCACTGATTATTGGATTTTTAGCCCAGAAGCTTGCAATACCCAAGATTCAACTCACAGACCACATAAAGCTCATGAAGAATGAAGACCAAGTAGGGGGGGGCTTCAGTCCTTCTTAGAAGGAGTAACAGAATACTCAAGGGAGTAAAATTGGAGACACAGTGCAGGACAGAAACTGAAGGAGGGACCGTCTAGAGACCATTCCACCTGGATATCCATCCCATGTGCAGTCACCAAAGGTAGACATTGATGTGGACATCAGGATGTACATGCTGACAGGAGCCTGATATAGCTGTCTCCTTAGAAGTCTGCAAGAGTCTGACATACTCAGAGGCAGAGGTCACAGCTAACCATCAAACTGATTATGGGGTTCCCAATGGAGAAGATAGAATGAAGGCTGAAGGAGTTGAAAGGATTCATGGCACCATGAGGAAAGCACAATCCCAACCAACCAGAGCCCCCAGGGTCTAAACCACCAGCCTGGGAGCGTTTAGGGAGGGACCCATGGCTCCAGCTATATATGCAAGGGAACTATATATAAGTGGGAGAAGAGATCCTTGGTCCCATGAAGGCTGGGCATTGTGGGGGGCGATATTCAAGGGGGGGAGGTGAGATACAGGGAAGGGTGGGTGGGGGTACACCAACGTGGAGGCAGGAGGAGCGGAGAAGGGATAGTGAGTTCCTGGGAGGGAGGGGGGTAAATGGGGTAAGGAGAGAACATCTGAAATGTAAATAAAATTACCAATAAAAAAAAAATTCAATGAAAAGAACTCTATCAACAATGGTGATTATATTTTCTCAATTTAAATATATTTTTTTAATTTTAGAAAATAGTATACATTGTTTAAATAATGTAAGTTTATTATGGTCACATATCATGTATTTCTATATTAATGCAGCTTTAATAATTGTAGCATTATAATATACATTATAATGTAATATAATATAATATAATATATTGTAATATATATTATATAATATATACACTATATAATATTATTATAATATAATATAATATAATATAATATAATATAATATAATATAATATTATAATATATATTATATGATATATATGATATATAATATTAATATAATATACATTATAATATACTCAAAAATATCTGGCTCATATTAAATTAAGAATTTAAATTAAGAAATGATTTTAGTTAAGTCCTGCATATTATTCATAGTAGAGTTCACGATACACCAACATTTAATGATGCTTCCTGTAATAATTAAAAAATAGTTTCAGTTTACAACTTTGTTACTTTTTGTTACAGAATCAAATTCTGATATATCCTTCAAATCACTGATTTTTTTTTACAAGCTAAAAATGAACATTTTGTTGAATTCTATTTCTTTTTCTGCTAGAATGATAATTAGTTGAAAGTAAAATGTACCCATTCTATTCTTATATATTTAAGAAAAATTTCACGATGACTTCTTTGTTTGATCTATTTTTTAGCATAAAGCAAATGATATGTTATTGACCACATAGCTAATATTGATATCAGACCATATAAAGAGATGAGACTACAATAACTATGTTACTGAACAATTAAGAGAATATCTACAAAGAAATCAAGAAGTCAAGAAACACAAGCTAAAATATAACCTCTGTTAAGCAATAGAATTAATGCAATGGTGACTACTCCTGATTACAAAACTGAAAACAGAAAATATATATTCAAGATTAACTATTCAGACTGCATTAATTCACTTTACATATAGCAATAAAGAAAGAATTTTAATTTGAGTAGAGTTATGAAACTCCTACTTATTATAGTAATATATTTGCTCTTAATTGTGAAATATATTTAGGTTAATAGAGAGATGGTTTGTAAAATTCATATTTCAAGAATTAATATTTTTTATAAGTAACCAAAATGGTAGTAAAATTAATCAAAGTTAGGAAAATAATGTTTTCTTCTTTTAAAGTTTGAAGATTTGGTAAGTAAATTCTTGCTTCTGTGCCTCAAAAAATATTGTACTGGCTGGTATTTTTTCAACGATACAAGTTAGAGCTATCTGAAAGAATTGAACCTTAATTAAGAACAAAATATTTCAATGAGATCTAGCTGTAAGGCATGTTCTTAATTAGTTATTGATGGTGGAGTGCCCAGACCATTGTGGGTGGTACCATCCCTGGACTGGTGGTTGGTCCTTGGTTCTCTATGAAATCAGATCTGAAAATAATATTTTTTATTAAACCTATTTCTAGACTTTTTGGATATTTTATTTGTTTACATTTGAGATCTCATCCCCTTTCCCTATTCCTATACCTCAAGAAACCCTCTATCCCATTCCCCCTCCTCCTTTTTGCTTTTATACCATTTTAATTACATGCAAGTATTAAGATTTGTTCTAAGTTGAGGAAATAGCAATAGAGTAGATGCAAATACTCACGGAACAAGCAAGACAATGAACACAGATAGTCAAAATACAAGCAAGGCTATAAACAAAGTCGGATGATCAGTCCCATGATCACTGTTTCTAAGAGCTTATCAGGATGACTAAAATATCTGAGCCTACTTCCCTGTCCTATCCCAAAGTCATTTTCATGTCTGAAGCCTACTTCCTTGTTCTAACCTAAGATTTAGTTTCCTGTCTGTAATTACTTTTTTGTTCTAGCCTAACGTCAGATTCCTACCTGAAGCCCACTTCCTTGTCTTTGGCCAATGCCAGATTCTTGCCAATCAGCCCAAAAGCTCTCCACCTCTACCCATTTTTCTCTCTCTTTTTTATTTCATAAAGAAGACTGAGCCTGTCTTAGGTTGTTCTTACAAGAATGACTTTCTTACCTGTAGTTGAATATGCATTATCAAAATGTCTTAGGCTTAGAATATTACCTGTCCTTGATTTGCCAGCCTGTTTAATTAATACCTCTGTTTGGGGGTATATTTTAAGTTTCAAGCCATGTACTTTTCTAAAATATTTCCCAAGATAAACACCTTAATGCAATTATGCATTTTTTCTTTTCTGAAAAGTTATAGCTATTTGTCATCTATATGGTATAAAAAATGGTTTACTGTGTTTTACATTCCATTTTATAAGTTATAATAGTGCACAAAGACTCTAAATTGTTCTTTAGTTATGAATAATTTGTGTAGTATGATGCTTTTGAAATGATATGCAGCAATTTCACATTTTTTTAAGTGTTTATAGGAACTCAAGATACAAGATTCTTTCCACTACAGACATAAACATGACTATTCTTTGGAAATGCAATACAAGTAAATTATAGCATTTTTTTAAAAATGAAAACTCAATGTATACAGAAAGGAACAGAATAAAATCATTTAAATTGTTACAAACAAGCTGGGCAATATTGACATATTCTTTTAATCCCACCACTTGGGAGGCAGAGGCAGGTGTATCTCTGAGTTTTTGGTTGATCTGATCCTCTTCTAGGCAGCTCAGCTGGCCTCTGCTTCTTTCATGATGCTTCCTCTGAGCTTCTTCTAAGTAGCTGAATTTGTTTGAGAGTGTATTTTACAGCTTGCCTTTTCTGAAAGTTTGGCAGCTCAGATCTCACTTTGTTTCACTATCTTCTTTGCACTTTGCCTTGTCTAGGAGTGTCTTACAGCTGTCTTTGTTGTTTATATATTCCAGTCGAGGGAGGATCCTAGTGTATCAGTCACTTTCAGAGACTTCATGAAGCTACACTGAGTTGTTTATTCCTGTCTCAATGAGCTCCCCTTAAAGATAGGGAGCTTTAATTCTTT
Source organism: Mastomys natalensis (assembly GCA_021653895.1). Classification (NCBI taxonomy): domain Eukaryota; kingdom Metazoa; phylum Chordata; class Mammalia; order Rodentia; family Muridae; genus Mastomys; species Mastomys natalensis. The sequence continues at coordinate 35,546 of JAJTUV010002599.1, read as the reverse complement.
TATAACATCTGGCTGTTTCAATTTCCTATAAACACCTTGTTTTAAATTTTTTTTTTTAACCTTCCTTGCATATTCTGTCTTAAAAAGTTTTCTCTGAAGATATTTTATTTGCAAAGGAAACTTTCACACAATAGTTATACAGTATGACAGATGATTAGTAGTGTAAAAGTGAAATATAGAGTGCTATGTACCTTTTAAAAACTTAAAAACATCAAATGATTCATTCATTTAACAATAACTGTAACACACCCATTGTGGGATTTTTCTTAAAGATGGGAATATACTGTTCCCTCATTCTTCTCAAAGAACCTCCATTCCACCATAGAAAGAGATGAAAATAGTCAACAAACACATAGTGTTGGATTTTGAAATAAAAAAATATCAGACCTGAGAAAGCCATGGGAAGCAGGCCAGTAGGCAGCACTCCTCCATGGATTCTGTATCAGACCCTGTTTCCAAGTCCATGCCCTGCTTGAACTTCTATTCTGTCTTCCTTTAGTGATGAACTGTAATGTGGAAGTATAATTTAATTAAATCCTTTTCCCACAATTTGCTTTGGTCATTGTTTTTCATCACAGCAATAGTAACCCTAACTAACTAGGACAAAAGTGTAACTTTTATTTATTTTGAAATTTTTTACATTTTCAAAATTGTATATACCATTGGATATTTTATTTAGTTATGAATCTTCTGGAAGTAGAAGAACTTTTTAAAACTGTATATGTTGCTTCCTTTTGCCCTTTATAAGCACTAGGCACACATGGTATACATACATCTATGCAACTACACACCCATATGTATACATTGAAAAATAAATTTTAAAAACTGTTATTGGATTAAATACTGTAAAATAAAAAACTAAACATTCCTGCTTTGTATCAGTTGATTGTGGGAAATTTATTTTTACAAACTATTATTAATTTAATAAGTTATACATAGCAAACCTATAGCCAAGTCATAAAAAGTTATAAAGAATAACTGAAAATAAATAATTGCAGAAGTGTATAAGAGGAAATGGATGAACACAAGAAAAGTGTGCCTTCTTGACACATCAGGGCAGCTTCACATATAAACTCATAGAAGTTGTAAAAGCAAAAAAATGACCAATGAATGTCCAAGTCATACTAAATCCAAGCATGGAATAATGGTAAGCATGAAGATCACCTTTGGTCAAGGAACTATTTTCAATTCTTAGTTGCTATGGTGAGGAGAAGCCATTTTCTATATGAGTGTAGTCGTACATTCCTGTGTAAGAGCCAGTATCTGAGAACATCTAGATATTACAAAAAGTAAAACAAATTTGTGTGGATGGGGAATAAGAGGTAGGAGGTCTGGGAAAATTTGGCAGAGTAGATGAATATAATTAGTACATGTTGTACAAAAATCTCAAAGAATTAATAAGAAAAATACTTTAAAATTCTGTCCATAAGATGTGCCATTTATATAATATATCATAGAATTGATTGATGATATTTTTTTCTGTGGATTTTATGATTTTTGTTGCTTATAAATATAATACTATTTAAGACAATTTAACTAGAAAAGAAGGATTGCAATGTTTCTGTCATATTGGGACAGATCTCTCATAATTGGTATTTTGTTTATAAGTATATTTGAAAGAAAAAAAAAACGTTTACCAAAATAACCAAAATGAATTAAAACAAATCAGTACCTACTAAAGAAAGCATATGAGAATAAATGGGATTCAGCATTTTTAGCAAGAACTATCTTGCTATATGTATGTACATATGTATTCAATCAGTGAAGGAACCCAGGACAGGACAACAAACAGAGCAAGAACCTAGAGCCAAGAGCTGATGCAGAAGCCATTGAAATGTGATGCTTACTGGCTTGTTCCTCCTGCCTTACTCAGCCTCGCTTCTTATAGAAACCAATACTAATGTAAAGAGATTGCTTCTTCCACAGTAAGCTTGGTCTACTCATATCAATCACTACCTAAGAAAATGCCTTCTTCCCAGATCATGTGGAGGCATTTCTCAATTGTGGTTCCCTCCATTCAGTTAGGTCTAGCTTGTGTCAAGTTGTTATATTAGCCAGTACAAATGACACTGTGTCAACTTGACACATGAACAAACCATTTGTTAAGCCACAACTTTTCCTTTCTTATTTCACTCTTGTGGATATATACATAACAGTATAAATGATCTAAATTTTAAATTTTCTTTACTTTTTAAAAATTTTGTCTGTCACAAACCAAAGTTATTTTTAAAATTCTAAGTCTCTCAACTATGGGCTCCTGTACTTTCTTACTTTAAGAGAGAATAACCAGGTCACAGTCACAATTTGAGCAAAGCAAAACAAATTTCAAAATCAATGTCCAATTAGCTAGAATTCACAAACAATTTTCTGAACTACATCAAGAATCTTAGGTCACAAGCCGGGTGGTGGTGGTGCACGTCTTTAATCCCAGCACTTGGGAGGCAGAGGCAGATGGATTTTTGAGTTCGAGGCCAGTCTGGTCTACAGAGTGAGTTCCACGATAGCCAGGGCTACACAGAGAAACACTGTCTCGAAAAACCAAAAAAAAACGTATCTTAGGTCACTTCCCCAGATCTGTCCTTTGCAGCAGGTACAGATTGTCTTCTGGATTCTGGTTGGCAGTACCTACATTGTTGCAGCTGTTCTTGATGGTCATTCCATGGTACAATCATTTGAAAATGTACCGATGTGTCTTGCTGTAACTGGACTGCACTTTCAACAATAGGCTTTTCTGGGTTCTCTTAATGTACCCCAGTCTTTCTACAGAATGACAAACCTTAGTTGTTATCTATGACCCCTTCATGTCTTTAAAACCAATACCACCTGTGTGACACTTAAACTACAAAATTTGGTAGAGAGTACATGGTACAACCTTGGCCACATTTGAGTACACAGAAGCTGTGTGATGACACTTATGAAACTCTTTCCAGAAGATTTCACCTCAATGGTGCTTGTCATTTTTAATCACAGATAATTTTTCAGCTCCATGTGGCCAACTTTGTATATCCCAGAAAAGCAAAGGCTTCAATTCAATACTTCTGGTATCTTGTTAATCACTGATGAGTTTTTTCCCCAATTATTCAGAAGCATAGAATCTTAACATAAAACAACAAATGGTTCCAATAGCATTTCAATTTGTCTCTGAAACTTTACAAGTCAGTCCTCTAACTTCTACATTGCTTTAGCATTGTTCTCTTTCAAACACAGCACAACTCATTAATCTGTGAACATTCAATGTCTTTCTTTTATTTTACTTTTTACACAAGTTTACAAAAGCCCTTCCACAATCCTTCCCAACACAACATGGTCAGGTCATTCAAAGCAATAGCTTACATTCCCAGTATCAATTTATCTTCCTGATTGTAAGTACAGCCAGTACTTAGTACAAGAATTCATGACAGGAACTCACAAAAGGGAAGAAACCTGGAGGCAGGAGTTGATGCAGAAGGCATAGGGGGATGTTGATTACTGGGTTACTCATCATTGGTATTTATAGACCCTAAGACTGCCATCCAGAGATGACACCACCTACAATAAGCTGGGCTCACCCTCATCAGTCACTATTCAAGTAAATGCCTTGTGGATAGATTCTATGGAGACATTTTCTCATTTGAGGTTCCTGCCATTCAGATAATTCTAGCTTGTGTTAATTTAACATGGTACTAGCCATCCCAATGAGATATCACAAAAAATATGAATAGAAAAAAATGATCTTAGTGTAGTAATACTAAATATTATATTAATAATTGAACTGATATACTCAGAGACAAACAATATTAGCAATGAAACATCACTTTAACTTTCTGTATTTTTAATATCTTTTAAATAAATATTCATTTATTTGATAAAACTATTACAGTTATTCTGACTATAGTACTAATGTTTATTGATTCTGTACTAAAAAGAATTGGTTTTACCTGACCTATAAAATGATTATATTCAATGAATAATAACTCTATTAAATAAGAATTAAAAAGAAATGATTTTTTGCTTTGCTTGGGGAATTCTAATGAAGTATACTAATTATATTTAAACCACTTTCCATATGATTTTGTGATGGTTAATCTGTATGTAAAATTTTACAATAACAATCTTCATTTTATTTGCAATCATTTTTAATGTGATTTGATTACTAATATACACGACAATATATTCTAAACAAGTTCAGGACTGGTTCATTTGATTGGAATATAATTCTGACAGTCTATATTACTCTGAATTTGTAGGAGAAATATTACTGTGAAGCCCATATCATGTTACAGAATAGTTTTTATTGGCATAACCATCTATAAGTCAAGTCAAATTGTATGTGAGTACAAAAGCTCTTACAGGTGAGAAAATGGTTTTATCTATACCTATAGATTCCTACAATTTTGTGAGCTTGGAAGATATAGAAAACACAATATTTATCTTTCATAAGACTTAATACAGAAAAAAAGACTTAATACAGAACAAATAGAATTAGAATTTATTAATTAAATGTGAAAATGTTGCTACTATAATAGACATAAAAACTTTTCTAAATATAAACAGTATGCTTCATTTCATTTCTAACCAACACATCATAGAAACTTCTGGGATAACAAGAAATGCTTAAGTATTTCAAAACAGTTAGGTATTTTCTCCTAATATTAAAAATATATTTGTTTGTTTATTGTTTTAAGGAATGGCCTCATATATCTTGACATATATGAAGAGGCTCACTGTGTTAAAGTTGTCTAGAAACTTGTTTATAGCCAAAACTTGCCTCAATATCATTATTCCTCTGTCTTGGTACCAGAATGTCTGGATTTCATAGGTAAACAATCATATGCTGGTTAAGTATATATGTTTAATTTAGTAAAATTAAAATAATTCCTCATCACATTGAAAAAATTATTATTAGTTATTAAGAAACTTGAATTTATCAGTAATGTATCATCATGTTTTGTAGGCATGTAGTAGCATCTTTTCGAATTATAGCACAGTAAAAACTACCTCTGAATATGTCCACATGTAAAAGAATGCAAATAGATCTATACTTAACACCCTGAACAATACTAGACTACAAATGGATCAAAGATCTCAACTTAAAACCAAATATACTGAATCTGATACCAGATAAATTGGAGAATAACCTTGAGCTTTTTAGCACCAAAGACTTCTGTACAGAGCACTGATAACATAGCCAATATGATCAACAATGAGAAAATGGGACCTTGTGAGACTAAAAACCTTTATAAGTCAAAGGACACTGTCCTTCAGACATAGCAGCAGCCTACAGAATGGGAAAAGAGTTTTACCAAATCTATATCTAATAGAGAGCTAATATGAAAAATATATAAAGAAATCACAAGAACACATATGAAAAACAAATAATTCAATTAAAAATGTGGTATAGATCTAAATGATATTCTTATTACAGGAAACTCAAATGCTTGAAAATACATAAAGTCATATTCAACAATTTTATCCATTAAAAAATGTAAGTCAAAACTGCTTTGAGATTCCATCTTATATATATGAGAATGACTAAGATCAATACACAAATGGTAGTTATGTGTGCAAGAATGTTGAATAATGGTAATATTCTCCATTGCTGGGAGTGCAAAATTTTACAGTCACTATAGTAATCAGTATTATTATTTCCCAGAAAGATGGGAATGAATCTACTTCAAGATCTAACTATGTCATTTTGGGCATATACTCAATGAAAGCTTCATTCCACCACAGGTGTATTTCTTCAAGCAGTGTAAATTGCCACAGATTGGAAACAACCTAGATGTCCTTCGATAGAAAAAAATGGATAAAGAAAATGTGTTACATTTACATAATGGGGTATTACTCATTTGTTAGAAAAAAATAACATACAAAAATTTGCAGGTAAATGGATGGAACTTTAAAAAACAAACAGAAAAATAAAAACAGCAGCATGCGTGAAGTAATCTAGAACAAGAAAGATAAATGTTATGTATTTGCTTAAATTAGTATATTAGTCATTAAATAAATGATAACAAAGATATAATTCTTATATTCACAGTGGTTAGATATAGTGGGAAGGACTAGTGGGGGACACATTTTCCTCCCTTAGCTTTACTAAAGAAGGTAATTACTAAATAAATATTGCCATTTTTATAATATCATAATTCAACCAGACTTCATGCCTTACATCAACTTAATGAAAAAGTGTAGTTTTCACAGAGAGCAGTAAAAACCAGGGAAATCCTGCTTTTCCAAGGCACTTTGCCCATCTGCATGCAGGGTGGTGAATTTGAAAGGGATCAAAGGAAAAGGCACTGTCTTTGTTCTAGGATACCTTAGTTCTCCCATTGTCCTGAATTAGGACTTAAAGTAGATGTGAAACCTACCCATATTTGGCCTTTTGGGCAAGACCTAATGTAAAAGGCTTATGTCCCTTCCCCAGTACAGTAAGACTACACACAACCATGTCCAGGCTACAGTAGACATGTACCTCTGAGTAGTAGTAAACATAAGAGTTAAGAAGGTTGATATTTATAAATAAAGCTGCTATGAACATAGTGGAGCATATGTCCTTGTTATGTGTTAGAGCATTTTCTGGGTATATGCCCAGGAGTGGTATAGCTGGGTCCTCAGGTAGTGATATGTCCAATTTTCTGAGGAACCACCAGACTGATTTCCTGAGTGGTTGCACCATCATGCAATCCCACCAACAATGGAGGAGTGTTCCTCTTTCTCCACATCCTCGCCAGCATCTGCTATCACCTGAGTTTTCGATTTTAGCTATTCTGACTGGTGTGAGGTGGAATCTCAGGGTTGTTTTGATTTGCATTTCTCTGATGACCAAGGATGCTGAACATTTCTTTAGGTGCTTCTCGGCCATTCGCATTTCCTCATTTGAGAATTCTTTGTTTAGCTTCGTACCCCATTTTTTTTAATAGGGTTATTTGGTTGTCTAGAGTCTAATTTCTTGAGTTCTTTGTATATATTGGATATTAGTCCTCTATCGGATATGAGATTGGTAAAGATCTTTTCCCAATCATAGCAGCTTTATTTTTAATAGCCAGAAACTGGAAAGAACCCAGATGCCCTTCAACAGAGGAATGGATACAAAAATGTGGTACATTTATACAATGGAATATTACTCAGCTATTAAAAACAATGAATTTGATAAATTCTTATATAAATGGATGGAACTAGAAAATATCATCCTGAGTGAAGTAACCCAATCACAAAAGAACATACATGGTATTCACTCACTGATTATTGGATTTTAGCCAGAAGCTTGCAATACCCAAGATTCAACTCACAGACCACATAAAGCTCACGAAGAATGAAGACCAAGTAAGGGGGGCTTCAGTCCTTCTTAGAAGGAGTAACAGAATACTCAAGGGAGTAAATATGGAGACACAGTGCAGGACAGAAACTGAAGGAGGGACCGTCTAGAGACCATTCCACCTGGATATCCATCCCATGTGCAGTCACCAAAGGTAGACGTTGATGTGGACATCAGGATGTACATGTTGACAGGAGCCTGATATAGCTGTCTCCTTAGAAGTCTGCAAGAGTCTGACATACTCAGAGGCAGAGGCTCACAGCTAACCATCAAACTGATCATGGGGTTCCCAATGGAGAAGATAGAGTGAAGGCTGAAGGAGTTGAAAGGATTCATGGCACCATGTGGAAAGCAACAATACCAACCAACCAGAGCCCCCAGGGTCTAAACCACCAGCCTGGGAGTGCTTAGGGAGGGACCCATGGATCCAGCTATATGTGCAAGGGAACTATATATAAGTGGGAGAAGAGATCCTTGGTCCCATGAAGGCTGGGCATTGTGGGGGGCGATATTCAAGGGGGGGAGGTGAGGTACAGGGGAGGGTGGGTGGGGGTACACCATCATAGAGGCAGGAGGAGGGGGGAAGGGATAGTGAGTTCCTGGGAGGGAGGGGGGAAATGGGATAAGGAAAGAACATCTGAAATGTAAATAAAATTTCCAAAAAAAAAAAAAGGTTGATATTTAACAGAAGAGGTGAATAGGCCTTTTAAAGACATCAGAGCTCAAACTGTTAAAAGCTTGTTTATGAAAGCTTAACAATCCCTTATGGCAGTAACCCATGAGAATCCTTGTCTTATGATAACACTTAACCTCCTTTAGACAATTAAAACATAAACTTTAATGGTCATAATAGGCGAATGGGGCATTGTGGAAAAAACTTAAGTTGGACAATGGCAGCTGCCCTCCCTTCAATCAGAGAAAAATGGCAGGGTGACATGCATATGGCAAAATACAAATGACCAGAGATTTTCTGTGCCTTTGTTGAAAACAATACACACAAAATGTATATAAAATATGAAATAAGATTTCACTCAACTTCCCTTCAAACTTTTCATATTTTAATTTGTATAGAGGGAACTACCCTCACCCCAACTATACACCCTTCTCACCACTCCCTATGCCATCCTCATCAACCCCCCAATCCCACATCCCCCTTTTGTGGGGCATCAAGTCTCTACAGGATTAGGTACATCCTCTCCCACTGAGGTCAGACAAGGCAGACCACTGCTACATTTTTGCCAGGGGATGGAGTGGCAAGACCCCATGTATGCTCTTTGGTTGATGGCTTAGACTTTTGGAGCTCCAAGGGTCCAGGTTAGTTGATACTGTTGGTTGTTCTAAGGGGTTGCCATTCCCTTAAGCTCTTTCAATTTTTCTGTTAATTATTCCATAATGGTCCCTGATCTCAGTCAAGTGGTTGGCTTTAAATATCTGTATCTGTCTCAGCTGCTAATAGAGTTTCTCAGAGGACAGTCATTGTAGCTTCTGTCTGCAAGTAAAACATGGCAACTGTAATAATGTCAGGGTTTGATGCCTGCATGTGGGATAGATGTCAAGTTGAGCCTGTCACTGGATGGCCTTTCCTTCAGAGGCTCTGCTCCATTTTTGTCCTGTATTTCTTTTATTCAGGAACAATTCTAGGTCTAAATTTTTGAAAGGAGATTGGTAATCCCATCCCTCCATTGGGAGTTATGTCTGGAGGTAGTCTGTCCAATTTCCATCTTCCCATTTTTGGGCATTTTGGCTACAGTCATCCCTATTCAGTCCTGGGAGCCTCTCCCATCTCAGTTCTCTGGAACTTTCTAGAAGTTCTCCCTGCCCTCCACCCTCTGCAGCTTCATATTTCTGTTCATTCTTCTGAGCCCTCTGGGCTTGTTTCTTGTCTCTCCCAATACCTGATCCTGTTCGATTTTCTCTCTTCCTCAACTCTCCTATAAAGTTCCCTCCCTCACTCGGCCTCTCATGACTATTTTGTTCCCCTTTCTAAGTGGTATTGAAACATCCTCATTTGGGCTTTCTATCTTGTTAAATTTCTTAGGGTCTGGAGGTTATAGCATGCATATTCTGAACTTCTTGGCTTATATCCACTAATCAATGAGTACATACATTGCATGTCCTTTGGGGTTTGGGGTACATTTTCCCTACAAATCCTTTAAGGATTTTTTTCTGCATCTAGGCATTTTAAAGTAAGGAGGTGGCCAAAATATGATGGGAAAAATTCAGACAACATTGAACTCCTTACTGATTTTAGAGAATAAGTTAAATATCTTAAAAAAGTTTCTGCAATGGAGATATTATATATCTCTAGTTGTTATTCTAAGAGTGACATTTCTTTCTATTTAATATAATAACAGACATGGATGTAAGGAATGAAGAAAAGTTCTGGTGCCAGATTGTTCAAATAAACAAGAGATATTTTTCTATAATAAGAATTGTATAGTTTATGCATTTTAATAATTACTTCTGTGCTTATATAGTTGACAGTAATGAGTAGATTTTAAAATAAGGAGATTATTCAGCTGTTTCTGAGGGAATGATATATTTTATAGGAAGAATCAGTGAAAATGAGATTTTGTAAATGCCTTTTGTTTCATTTCATATAAAATATCATAATCCCCTGGAACTACCTATACTGCCACTGAATTTTATACCTTATGTTTCATCATTGGTTGTCAGGTAAATAAAATGGAGAATGTTAAGCCAATGTGTTTATATTCTGAATAAATAATTATTGATTGCAATGTCACACACACACACACACACACACACAAATTGTGGTGATTTGAGTATGCCTAGCTAGGGAATGGCACTATTTGGAGGTGTGGCCTTTTGGAGTAGGTATGCCACTGTGGTCTTGGACATCAAGGCCCTCAGTCTAGATGCCTGAAAATCAGTTTTCTCCTAGTTGCTTTCAGAACAAGAGGTGGAACTCTCAGCTCTTCCATCCACACATCTGCCAGGATGATGCCATGTGCCCATCTTGATAATAAAGGACTGAAACTCTGCACCTGTAAGCCAGCCCAAATTAAATGTTGTCCTTATAGATTTGCCTTGGACATGGTGTCTAATCACCACAGAAAACCCTAACTAAGACATATATGTATATGTACTTACATATAATTTACAAATATACACATATAAATTCATTCATATATATATATACATAGGTGTATATGTGTATGTGTGCATCATGAATTGGAGGTCATAATATATATTATACACTTTTTCTAGATTGTTCTAGTTTTCTTTTTTGGATGAATTAAAAGTAATCAAGATCTAATTGGAGATTAGTTTTTAACCTCTATATTAGGCCATAATAAAGGAAAACCAGGACAGGTGATTAAGCAGGAACCTGAAAACACAATTTAAAACAGACCCTTGGAATAAAATTGATTATTGGTTTATTCCTTGCCTCATGTTCATCTGGATTTCTTGCAAAGCCCAAATACACCATATTGAATATGGTATATTTTTTAGTATTCTGGACCCTTCTACACCAAATATTTATCAAGAAAATGTTCCATAGACCTGCCATCAGGATATTCTATTGTAAACAGTTCTTTAATTCAGGCTTTTCACACATATATCCAGATTTGTGTAAAGTTGACGAAAACAACCTAGAACACAGTTGTTAAAAGCACTAATATATGAAAAAGATAGTTAATATATTGATACATTTTATATTAAAAATTCTAGGAAAAATGTAGTAAAAGTAACTTTTATTCACCAGATATAATTGTCATCCCAGAGGCTTTAGACCTCATCTGCTCACCTAGACGTACTCCTGGAATCTTCCAGCCTCTGCACAATCTAATCTAGGTCTATAATGTTTTCAGCATCTAAGACTTACTGCTAAGTTAGCTCACACTTTCTAGCTCTTTCTGAATTCTGTCTGGCTAGTTTAAGTAACATTTTCTTGCTCAAACACCTCTCCAACCTGACATTTTTAATTGGCTTTTTTCAGCTTTTCCTTGAATTGCTCTGCTTAGCCTCAAACTAATTCTGAATATTTGCTCTAATCTTATCACTTTTTTTGTTTTGTTTTGTTTGTTTTTTTTTTTTTTTGATTCTGTATAATTTATTTTTGTCAGCATACCAGTGGTTGTTTCTTCAATAATGATTACAGTTTTGTATATCCTTTTTAGGGGAGATCAGAATAAGTAGACTTAAAGAAATAAGAAACTGAGAAATTAGATGCTAGATTAGAAGCCATAGAACAGAGGTCAAAAAATTCTTTAAATCAGGGTAAGGAACTTTTAGAGGAGTTCAAAGCAGGAGGAGGGGGGATGAGGTAGGGGGTTCCTGGTTGGAGAGGTGGGCAAAATGGGGTAAGGGAGAGAACATCTGAAATGTAAATAAAATAGCCAATAAAAAAACACTGAAAAAAGAGCACCATTAAGCAGAATCTTATTATTTTTTATTCTCTTGCTTAAATTGATTTTTCATGGAGTGAAGAACTCAACCCTACTGCAGTCTATTCAACTAAACTGAAATGAAGTTAACTGAACTCCATTATATTGCTCAAATTCAACCCAACTTAACTGAACTGCATTAAACTACACTCAACTGATGAACTGACTCTATTCCTGACTCACTCTGGGTTTGTTTTTAAATATCCTCTCTTTCCTGATTGTTCTTGTAAGACTTTTGCATATGCTATCTCTTACACTTTCTATCAAATCTTTCTCTGATTCATTATACTTTCTTCCTCTCAATTAGATGTTACTTTCAAACATGGCTACTTCTTTTTACAAACTAACTTATCTTCATTGTCTGGAATTAAAGGTGTATACTAAGGGAGTGTCTATATTCCAGCCAGAGGAATTAAAGAAATTTTATTTCAGGAGGATCACACATATCTAAACATTCTATGGATGTAATACAAAAGAGAAAGAGGGAGAGAGCAAGAGAGTGAACAGTGATAGAATGGAGTGAGAGCAAGTGGAGGGAGGAAGAGAAAGGGGGATGTCTTATGTCTACACATCACTATGGAAACCAGAAATGTTAATCACATAAGGCTGTCTCCAGAAAGTTGGAAATAAATACATGTTTTCCAACCAGAAGTCTGGGAGTAGATGTTGCTAATGATCTAGGTGTACCTTATTGCTTCCTGTTCCCTATGCTATTTCAATCATGGACTGAACTATATCACAGGCCTTTATGATACAGAATACCTATTCATGATCAAATGTTCTTTGCAATCAGTTTCCTCCTAGATTACCTGGGATTTATTACACAAGAAAACTTCTGCCCCCTCCCAAACCTATCAAATTGTACTGTGTTTATCTATGCTGACAATATGCTGACTGATGTTTTTTGTCAAAAAGTTTGACCAAGTGGCAATTAAGTTGGCCTGAACTGAGTATTTTTTTCTATACTCTAGAGTGTGTTTTCTTTATGGGATACTTTCTGGGATAAAAGAGGAGAGAGAGAGAGAGAGAGAGAGAGAGAGAGAGAGAGAGAGAGAGAGAGAAAGAGAGAGAGAGAGGGAGAGAGAGGGAGAGAAAGAGAAGGGGGGTCAATTTTCTTTAACCATGTGACTTCTTGTAGTTCAAGTACATGCCACAGTAGAACCCTTACCCAAAACTAGCTTGGTAACATAAAATGTACTCAGTGGATAAAGAAGAAATCTCAGCGTTTGATAGGAAGCAATGGGAAGTTCAAAAGTGGTATGGGAGTATATACGATGGGGAGAAATATGTTTAAAAATCATTATATAAAATTCTCAAAGAATTAATAAAACTGTTGCTAAAACAAACCACAATGAATTACTATATACCTATTATAATGCTGAAAATAAGAAACAGACAAAATGCTACTGGGGTGAAAGACTATATTCTAATTCATTGAACATATGAATAGAATTTGTAAAGCTACTTTGTAACATGTTTCCATTTTTCTTTACATTAAAGCAATTATGATTTTTAGAAGTTATCCAAATGTGTAAAATGTACAACCCACAATTATTTTAAAGATTTCTTACTAATGATTGCTAAAACTTGTATGAGTAAGTAGATAATCAATAGATAAATGAGTAAATAGATTAGATACATTCAAATAGTGGAATTTTATATAGACACGGAAATAATGGATTATTCTCATCTGCAAATAGGAAATAAGTCTACAATAAGACAAGATATAGTAAGAAGGTTCAGTGACAGGTCTAAAATGGAATCCAGCTCAATGGGAGACACAGGACCCTGACACTGTTACTGATGTTGTAGTGTGCTTACATACAGAAACCTAGCATGGCTGCCCTCTGAGAGGCCCAACAAGCAGCTGAAAGAGTTAGATGAAGATACTAACACCCAATCAATGAATGAAAGCTGGGAACCCATGTGGTTGAATTGGGGAAAAACTGAAAGAAGCTGAGGAGTGAGGCGGCCACATAGGAAGATCAGCAGTTTCAACTAGCCTGGACCCTTGAGATCCCTCAGACAATGAGCCACAAACCAGGCTGCCTACACTAGCTGGTATGAGGCCCCTGATACATATACAGCAGACAACTGCAGGGTCTGGCATCAGTGAGAGAAGATGCACCTAACACTAGAGAGACTTGAGGCCCCAGGGAGTGGGGAGGCCTGGGGAAGTGGGTGGAGGGGACCAGGAAGAGCAGAAGAGGAGGGGGATGAAGTCTGGACAATAAAAAAAGATTAAAGAATAAAAATAAATAAAATTTTAAAAAGACAAGACACAGTTTCAAATCAATGGAAACATTAATATCTCATTTGAGAAATTATTGTTACTATATCATTTTCATTAAATTTTTACTAACATTTAAAACTGAAAATCTAGGACACTTTTACTACTTGATATAGGTGATAGATGATCATTTTAAACATAGAATGTGATTTTTTAGGAAAACTATAGTTAAATCTCAGAACTTCTGTTTTGGTTTGGTGTCTGTTGATATAATATACACCATGAATAAAAGAAAGTTGTAGAGGAAAGAATTTATTTCACAATATAAGTTGCAGTCTCCCATTGATAGAAGCCAAGACAGGAGCCAGAAGCAGAAACTATAAGGAATGATGCTTACTTCCTTGCCTTTCACACCTTGCTCAGATACTTTTGTTATAAAATTCAGTCCCACCTACACATAGATGGTATCCGCCCCATTCTACTGGGCCCATCTATGTCAATTAGCAAAGAAGAAATGATGGCCAGATATGACCACAGGCTAAGTTAATAGAAGCAAACCTTAGATTGAACTTTTCTCTTCCCTGATATATGATGATATATGAGAGTGACAACACAGATTAGCCATCACAATTCTGTTTAACATTAAAGTCAAGTTTTTATTGCAAAATGAAAATGTTTAATGTTGGTTATTTATTGCTTTTGGGCTACTTGATATTTGCTTAATAATTCAACAAATAAATTTATCATGATTCTATTCATACTAGCTTCCATATTTGAAATGAACACTACCTGAAAGGCAATTGATACTCAAGTTTAAAATATGTGATTGATAAACCATGTTAACAAAGTATAAATATTTGTGAATATTTTAAAACCAAAGCATCACTCATCAAAACCAAAAAATGTGTCAAAACCCTTTTTTCATTTGTATTTTGTAAAATGAATCTTTCAACTGTTCACACAGAGCTATTGCAGTAAATATTCATTTTAATTATTTTTCTTATTATAGAATATTTATGGTTCATACAACATTTATTTTATGAATAAGAAAGTGAAGTCAAGTTGAAACTTTATTTAGGATACACATTACATCATTTAGAAATTGATTTTTTTTGTAAATGTGCCACATTTTCTGTATCTATTACTCTATTAAAGGACATCTGGGATCTCTCCAGCTTCTCCCTATTATGAATAAGGCTTCTATAAACATAGTGGATCATTTGTCCTTATTATATTTTGGAGAATCTTTTGGTTATATGTCCCAGAGTGGTATAGCTACTTCCTCAGGTAGTACTATGTGCAATTTTCTGAGGAACATCCAGACATATTTCAAGAGTGGTTATACCAGCTTGCAATCCCACCAGCCATGGGGAAGTGTTCCTTTTTCTCGATATCCTTTCCAGCATCTGCTGTTACTTGAGTTTTTTTCATCTTAGCCATTCTGACTGGTGTGAGGTGGAATCTCAGGATCATTTTGATGTCCATTTTCCTGATGACTAAGGATGCTGAATATTTCTTTAGATATTTCTCAGCCATTCCATATTCATCAGTTGAGAATTCTTTGTTTAGCTCTGTACCCCATTTTTAGTAGGGTTTTTTAATTGTCTGGAGACTAATTTCTTGAGTTCTATGTATATATTGGATATTAGCCCTCTGTCAGATGAAGGATTGGTAAAGATCTTTTTCCCAATATATTGGTTGTTGTTTTGTCCTATTGACAGTGTTCTTTGCCTTACAGAAACTTTAAAATTGTATGAGGTCCCATTCTGTCAATTCTTGATCTTAGAGCATAAATCATTGGAGTTCTGTTCAGGAACTTTCCCCTTCTAAACATTTATTGAGGCTTTTCCCCACTTTCTCTTCTACTAGTTTCAGTGTATCTGGTTTTATGTGGAGGTCCTTGATAAACTTGGACTTGAGCATTTTACAAGGAGAGAAGAATGGATCAATTTGCATTCTTCTACATGCTGGCCTCCAGTTGAACCAGCACCATTTGTTGAAAATGCTGTCTTTTTTCCATTGATAGTTTTAGCTTCTTTGCCAAAGATCAAGTGACCATTGATGTGTGAGTTAATTTCTGGTCTTCAATTCTATTCCATTGATCTTCCCGCCTGTCTCTGTACCAATACCCTACAATTTTATCACTATTGCTCTGTAATACAGCTTGAGGTCAGGGATGGTGATTCCTCCCAAAATTCTTTTATTATTGAGAATAGTTTTCACTATCCTTTGTTTGTTTGGTTTTTTTTTGTTGTTGTTGTTTTTATTCCAAATGAATTTACAAATTGCTTTCAAAAACAATGGATTCATGAAATTCTTAGGGAATTGGATGGAACTATAAAATATCATCCTGAATGAGATAACCCAATCACAAAAGAAACACACATGTTATGCACTCACTGATAAGAGAATATTACCCCAAAAGCTGGAAATACCCAAGATAAAACTCTCAGATCACATGAAGTTCAAGAAGAAGGAAGACCAAATTGAGCGTGTTTAGGTTCTTCTTAAAAGGAGTAACAAAATAATCATGGGAGGAAATATGGAGACAAACTGTGGAGCAGAGACTGAAGGAAAGGACATCCAGAAACTGTCCCACCTGGAGAGCCATCCCATGTGCTGTCATCAAATGCAGACACTGTTGTGGATACCAAGAAGTGCATGCTGACAGGAGCCTGATATAACTTTCTCCTGAGAGGCTTGACCAGATCCTGATATATACAGAGGCTGATACTCACAGCCAACCATTGAACTGATCACAGGGTCACCAATGGAGGAGTTAGAGAGAGGACTGAAGAAGCTGAAGGGGTTTGTGGCCCCATGGAAGAGCAACAATACCAACCAACCAGAGCTTCCAGGGTCTAAACAGCCAGCCTGGGAACACATATGGAGAGACCCATGACTGGAGTCATATATATAGGGGAGGATGACTTTGTCATGCATTGGTGAGAATGAAGGCCCTTGGTCCTATGAAGGCTCAGTGGTCCAGTGTGGGGGAATGTGAGGGCAGGGAGGCAGGAGTGGGTAGGTGGGTGAAGGTACATAATCATAGAAGCAGGATGAGGGGGGATGGGATAGGGGGTTTCTTGGGAGGAAATGGGGAAAGGGGATAACATATGAAATGTAAATAAATAAAATATCCAATAAAAGATTTAAAAAGGAAAAATAAAAGTTCTAATATATATTATATTGACATATATATATGTCAATTACATACACACACACATATATATAATTGATATTTTTTTGTAAACATACATTGTAATGTTAATCTTTTGAGCTTTATTTGGCTAATTTTTCATTATCAAGCAATAATTTTTCCTTTATTTAGTTAGGTAGTTATGAGCTTTGGTTGCTTTGAGTAATTATTGAAAGCCATTAATGTTTCTATTCAAAATTCCTAACCCTCTGTACTTTTCTCCTACTATCTAGCAGTGGGAGATATGGAAAAGGGAGTAACCAGTAGAACGTCCCAGACACCAGGAAAGCCAGAGGCTTTCAGGACCAATGGGGATGACTTTAACTGAAATATCCAACAAAGAGGAGATGGAACCTCTAGAGACTATCTTCAGTAAGACAGCACGACAACCAGTTGATGGATGGGGCTACTTGCCTATCTCAAAATTTTTAACCCAGAATTGTTCCTGTCCAATGGAAAGACAGGGAAAAAATAGAACAGAACTGAAGGAAAGGCCATACAGAGACTGCCCCACATAGAGATCCATCCAATCTGTAGACACCAAACCATGACACTATTGCTGATGCTAAGAAGTGCGTGCTGACAGAAGCCTGATATGGCTGTCTCCTGAGAGATTCTGCCAGCACCTGGCCAATACAGATGCAGATACTCACAGCCAACCATTGGAGTGAGCCTCAGGACACAAATGGAAGAGCTAGGGGAGGGAATGAAGGAGCTGAAGAGGAATGCATCCACATAGGAAAAAACAATATCAGTTAACTGGATCACCCAAAGCTCCCAGGACTAAACCACCAACCAAAAAGTAGACACACAGAGGGATCCATGGCTCAAGATACATATGTAGCAGAGGATGGCCTTATCTGACATCAATGGGAAAGGAGGAAGGCTTGATACTCCAGTTTAGGGGGATGCTGGAGTGGTGAGGAAGGAGTGGGGGAGTGGATGGTGGAGCACTGTCATAGAGACAAAAGGGAGAGGGGGAAGGGATTGGGGGTTGTGCAAGTGAAACCAGGAATGTGATTATCAGTTGAAATGTAAACAAATAAAGTGATTAATAAAAAAAAATTCAACTCAAAGTCATACTGAAGTACCATTTCTAGTTCTTCTACAATACACAATAGAAAGCAGAACAAAAGAAAGAAATAAAAAGCCATTAATGTAAACAATTTGCAATGATTTTTCAGTGGTGTGAAGGATAAGAAGCCAGAAGTGAAGAGTCTTAGAACATTCATTGTCTGGTGTTAAATTACCTCTAGGCTTGCAGATGATTACATGACAGAGAACAGAAAAGAGTATACAAAAACTCAGCTTTCTCATGTTTAAAGGGCATTAATGTTATGTTACAGAATTCATCCTTATACTGTAATAGCATTCCAAGGTAATTTTTCCCATATATGATAAGATTGAAGATAATTATTTAACATAAATAATAGAGAAAATTATGCCATTTGTTACAAAGATGTATTTTTTTGTGTGTACATTTATACTCATGTATGCTCCCACATGTATTCTGTGCATATTGTGAGCTCAGTGCCTACTAAGGCCAGATGAATGATTCAGAATCTATGGAGTAGGAGCTACAGATAGATTTAAGCCTCTATGTCATTGTTGGCAGTGGAAGATGCTCTGCAAGTGTAGTACGTGGTCTTAAAGACTGAACCAACTTTCCAGCCCCATGCATACATTATTAAAATATGATGTACATATGAATATTTAAGACCTTAACTAGCAGCAATTTGCTTCACTCACCCACTAAATTGAAAATAATATGTCAGTTTGATTTAAATCTATGAGTACTTTCATAGCTAACACAGGCAAACTGGCAGTGTAAATCATTCCTCCCTAGTGAAACAAATGGGATATAATTGTGATGTTTTTTCAAATAGTCCTATTTGGCAGTCTATAAGAAAGAGTCAGTAAGCTGA
Organism: Mastomys natalensis; assembly: GCA_021653895.1. NCBI lineage: Eukaryota > Metazoa > Chordata > Mammalia > Rodentia > Muridae > Mastomys > Mastomys natalensis. Next base: position 16,486 of record JAJTUV010002599.1, on the reverse strand, counting down.
ATTTTATACCTACCACACAATAACAGTGACTTCCTTTTTCAGATGTGGCAAATACAATTTTTGTAGTGTTTTTGAGAAGCTGTTTATTTGGGCTTAAGGAAATGTCAAGTAAGAACTAGGATTTGTAAGTATGTGTGTGTGTGTGTGTTTGTGTATATATATCTATATATCTCTATCTCTATCTCTATCTCTATCTCTATCTCTATCTCTATATCTATATCTATATATTTCCTCTGTCATTATTATGAAGAATTTCAGTAGGAAGCCTGGCCTTTAGGAAATGGTCAGCTAATATCAAATTATCAATTGTATTTATTGGTTTAATATAAATGTCACTTGTTAGAGAATTTAGAAATGATTGAATGACATAATACACATGGACTACATATGTGACAAGATGAAGGGAACTGTAAACTGAAATATTTGAGAATATGCTATATTTTACAAAAAGACTCAGAGTCATGCAATGTCCAGGACCTCATCTATCATCAGTCTGAACATCTGCTTCATCAGTTTTATGACAGCTCTACTTTTTCCAAGCCCCATAACTCACACCAGCCTTTGATGACTGCAATCTCACTCCCTGGATGAATTGAGATATTTAGCTACCTTGTCAAATAAAGTCTTTAATAATAGACTTTACAAGTATATAATCTCTATCAGGATAATATTCTCAGGGTTTCTCCATGCCAAAAAAGAACATCAATATTTATTAAAATTTTAAGAAATTACTCTACTGTCAATGGGTCTTAAATATTTTTGTACCTTTAAAAAATCTATTCAATATTGCTTTTATAAAAATGAGTGAACAAACATTTTGTTATATCATCTCACTTGTTGTTTTTTAATTAAAACATGTTTTTTCTGGATAAACTTGGATCTTCTGGAACCCACTGTGTAGACCATACTGGCCCTTGAACTCACAAGAGATCAATTTTGCCTCTGTCTACTGAGTGGTGAGAATAATGTTGTAGACTACCACCACTGGGCTCATGCTCTCGTATTCTCTCTCTCTCTCTCTCTCTCTCTCTCTCTCTCTCTCTCTCTCTCTCTCTGTGTGTGTGTGTGTGTGTGTGTGTGTGTGGTGTTTGTGTGTGTGTGTCTCTTTCTCTTTGATTTTTGAAGGAAGGCTACATACCACAAAGTTAGAATTATTAGGAATATATAATATTATCTTTTCAAGTAGTTGGAGAAAAAGAAGGATATATTTTCTATAATGGTTCAACCACATTTTGATTCTAACAACAAAGAAGATGGTTCATACTTTTCCTATATTTTTGCCAAGAGTGTTGGCTTTCAACTGTTCTTAGTGAGTAACCATCCTAAAACTTGTGATAGCTTTCTAGTGTTTGATTTTCGTATTTTGTATAATTTGTAATGTTAGGCATTTTTCATATACCTCCACTCATTTTGTATATCTCTTTGAAGAAATATACTTTCAAATCCTTTGTATTATCTGTCTATTTTTAATCAGGTCATGTTTCTGAAATCTTCCCATATAATTTCTATGTATTTCTCCCAATATATGTGTTGCGATTTTCTACTCTGGAAACATTATCCTATGATGCACAAAATTTTAATCTTAATAGTCAAATTTACCAACCTTTCTTGCTACCCTTTCCCTTAATCATATCAAGAATTGTCACAGTAGCAGTATTGTGGTCAAAGAGATTGACCCAAGGCAGGGTTATTATTAGGCACTGTCATATTCAGTAAAGTCCTGCAAAATTTAAAACACAAAAATATTCATCTATGTTATCTCATATATAGTATTAAATATTTAACATTGATGTTTATGTTTTCATCCTTTTAATTAACATTTAGATGTTATAAGATGAACATTCAATATTAGTTTCAGCATATTGATGGCTGATCTTCTAAGCACTATTTATTAAATCACTATCCTTTCCAGTGTGCACCATCATGGAAAATCATTTGACTTTTTATGTGACAATTAATTTGGAATTTATTTTCAATCCCTTTTATTCATTTCTTTTTTGTTTGTTTGTTGGTTTGTTTTTAGTAACTTTTTAAAAATGTTAATCAAAGGCTTTATAAGTTTGGTAATGCTCAATAACAAGATGCCCATAAATTCAGAAGTGTAACCCAATACCCAACCTAGATATATCAACTATCTTTGACTGGCAGAGACACACGAACATCCACTTCCATGTTCCCCTCCCCCCCATCTCCTAACTCCCCCTCTTCCTCTCCTTACTCCTCCCAGTTTAGCTCTTCCTACATATAACCCTTCCTGTTAAGATAAAACTTTTCTCTCAAAATACAATTAGAGCATAACTATACCAATTTGTATCAATAAGGTACAAGATAGACCTAATACCCAGTCCATCATTTTATTGACTAACCAGAACCTCTGTCATCTCTCCTAACTAAAAGACTTAGTTCTGAACCTGGAATTTTTCTTGGCTTTAAAACGAGTGTCAGCTGAAAACCATCCTCTCAAATTTTTTCTCTGAATGTAAATAGCCAGGATTGGCTATGAGACTATAAGTCTTCAAACCCCACCAGAAATCCAGAATGACTGAATTAACTGAAATTATTGGAAGCACAAAGCATAGCTTCTAAAACTTAGCCAATTTATAGAGACCGCTGAACACCTGGACAGTCCCTATACTACAAAATGTTGGAGCATCTGATCTTCAGCCTTATGGACCAGGATCATCTGACAGACCTAGTGATGCAGAATTACTAAGGGCTGATAACTCTGTCTTGGCAGATATAATCAGTCGACTATTCCTCAAGTGTGTCCTTTCAGGACAGTAATATGTTTGTAGATGAAAAGAGGCAATTCTTGCCTAGTGGCTGTCTCATCACAACTGGAGTAACTCCAAAGATGCTCAATTTCTTCTTAGAATCCAAGACAGGAAGCTGTCAGGAGTAGACAGGTCTCTAATCAAAATGAATACAGAAATGATTGTAATGTCAATTCTGTGAATTCTGACATTTTGAAAACCAACTATCCATGTAAGGCAATCTGGACTGTTGTCTGTTAACTCCTTTCAGCTATTTCTAAATAAAATATAGAAATACCCTAACAATAAGCTCAGAGCCATGAATTTGCTATAGGCCCTTAACTCACAGGCTAACCATTTCAAATCAGTTAGAAAAGTTAAAGAAGGATGGGGTCTAAGCCTTGTATTCCTAAATGTGTTATATAGGCACAATGCCTGTGAGAGAAACAATATTAATCTCACTTCAATATCAATAAGAAACTCTTTTTCTGTTTTTAACTTTTAAAGAATTTTCCACAATCCTTGCCCCATCCTTCCCTCCTCTTCTCTTCTGAGTTTCTCCCTACACTGACACTACAAGTCTCTGCTAGGTGCTTCCTCTCCCAATAAGACCAGACAACACAGCCTAGATAGAAGAACATATCCTTAGTACTGGCAACAACTTTTAGGGTAGACACCCACTCAAATTGTTTGTGACACACATTAAGACCAATCTGTACATCTGCTACATATATGCAGGGAGGCCTAGGGACAGCCTGTGTGTTTTTTTGGTTGGTGGGTCACCCTGAGAGCCACAATGGTCCAGGTTAGTTGACACTGTTTGTCTTCCTGATTTCTTGTCCCTTTGAGGATGGATTGCAATCCTTCAGTCTTTTCTTCCATAAGAATCCACAAACTCCTGTCTTTTTGTCTCCTAAGAGGCTCTACTAGAAACTGACCAATTCAGATGTGGATGCTTGCAGTCAACCATCAGACTGATCACAGGACCTCAGTGTTGGAGTTAGGAGGACTGAAGGAGATGAAAGGGTTTGCAACCCCATAGGAAGAACAACAATATCAACCAACCGGACACCCGAGAGCTCCCAGGGACTAACCAAACCACCAACCAAAGAGTACACATGGAGTGACCCATGGCTTCAGCTGCATATGTAGCAAAGTATCTGATATCAATGGGAGGGAAGGCCTTTGGTCCAGCGAAGTCTTGATGCTCCAGCATAGAGGAATTCTAGGGAAGTGAGGTGGGAGTGGGTGAGGGTGGAGAAGCACACTTGTAGAATCAAGGGGATAGGAGAAAGGATGGGGGTGTTGCAAAGGGTAAACAAGTAAAGGGGGATAACATTTGAAATGTAATTAAATAAAATAACTAATTGGGAAAAAAAGAATTCACAAGCTGTGGGTACCTGCATCTGTCTAAGTCAGCTGCTGGATGGATGGAACCCCTCAGAAGACAACCATGCTAGTCTCCTGTCTGCAAGCATAACAGAGTATCATTAATAGTATAATGCATTGGTGCTTGCCAATGGGATGGGTCTCAAGTTTGTGGCTGTTATTTGTTGGTCATTGCCTTTGTCTCTGCTCCATCCCTTGTGGCTGCATTTCCTGTAGACAGGAAAAATTTTGGATTGAAAGTTTTGTGGGTGGGTTGTGTCACTTATGCTCCCTTGGGGTTCCTGCTTGGCTACAGAATGTGTTCTGTTCAGGTTCCTTATCCTCATGTTGTGAGTCACAGCTAAGTTCACCCTCATTAATTCTTGAGCACTTCCCTTTTCAAAGTGCTCTGACTTGTCCTGAAGATGACCCTATCTCCCTGCCCTTGTCAGTTGCAGATTTCCATTCCTGTTCATAGCCAACTGGCCATCTCTCCTCTCCCTCCCCAGACCTGATTCTTAAAACCTCCTATTTCCTTACCGATCTCCTCTCCTCACAGTTCTTTCCTTCGATCTTCCTCTTATGATTAATTTATTCTCCCATTCTATGTGATATTCAAGCATCCTCACTTATGTTTTCCTTCTTGTTTAGCTTCTTTAGGTCTGTGGAGCATAGCATGGTACTTGTATTATATGGTTAATATCTACTTGTGAGTACATACCATGCATGTCTTTTGGGGACTGAGTTATCTCATTCAGGATAATATTCTCAAGTTCTATCCATATGTCTTCAAAATACTTGATGTCTTTGTTTTGAATACTTGAATAGTATTCCTTTATGTAGATGAACCACATTTTTTTTTATCCATCCTTCAGTTTTAGGGACAACTAGGTTTTTCCAGTTTCTAGCTATTACTAATAAAACTGCTATGAACATATTTGAGCAAGTGTCTTTGTGGGATGTTGGAACACCTTTTGGGTACATACGTCCAGGACTGATATAGCTGGGCCTTGAGGGGGAACTATTCCTGATACTCTGAGAAACTGCCATATTGCTTTCCAAAGTGGCTGTACAATTTTCACTCCCACAAGCAATGAAGGAATATTTCACTTGCTCCACATTTTCATCAGCATCTCTTGAGTTTTTGATCTTGGACATTCTGATGGGTATAAGATTGAACCTCAGTGTTGTTTTGATTTCCATTTCCCTGATGACTAAGGACTTTAAACATTTCTTTAGGTACATCTCAGCCATTCAAGATTCCTTGTTGAGAATTCTCTTTTAACTCTCTACCCTGTTTTTTTAATTGGGTTACTTGGGTTGTAGGTTTCTAAATACGTGAGTTCTTTGTAAAGTTTAGGTATTAGCCCTCTGTCAGATGTAGGGTTGGTGAAGATCCTTTCCCAGTATATAGGCTTCTCTTTTGTCCTATTGACAATATTGTTTGCCTTGATGTTTCATATAGTCCCATTTATCAATTATTGATCTTAGCACCTGAACCACTGATGTTATGCTCAGGAAATTATCTCCTGTACAAATCCACTCAATTTTATTTCCCACTTTCTATTCTTTGAAATTTAGTGTATCTAGTTTTATGTTGAGGTCCTTGATCTTCTTGAACTTGAATTTTCTGTAGGGTGATAAGAATGGATCTATTTTCACTCTTCAACATGTAGACTCTCAGTCTAGCACCATTTGCTGAATATGCTTTCATTTTTCCACTGTCTGGCTTTTTTTTTTTTTTATCGAAATTCTAGTATCCATGTGTATGTTGGTGTATTTCGGGGTCTTAGATTAAATTTTATGATCAATGTGTCTGTGCTTATATCAGTTTTCATTACTCTTGCTCTATATATAGTACAACTTGAGGTCACAAATGATGATTCCTTCCAAAGTTCCTGTATTGTTCAGGGTTACTTTTTTCTATCCTGAGTTTTTGTTTTCTCATGTGAATTTGAGAATTGCACTTTCAAGATCCATAAAATATATGTTGAAATTTTGACAATAATTGCAATGAATCTGTAGACTACCTTCATAAAATGGCCATTATCACTACACTAATCTTAACTATTTATTCATCAGCATGGTAGGTCTTTCAATTTTCTGATATCTTCTTCAATTTCTTCTTCAAGGACTTGACGTTGTCATGCAGATCTAATCAAACCATATCCTTGTTTAGTTAGAGTTACACCAAAATCTTTTATAATATTCATGGCAATTGTAAAATATGTCCTTTAACTAATATTTTAATCAGCCTGTTTATCATCTGTAGAAAGGTGGTCTACTAATTTACTTGAGTAAATTTTGTAATCAGCCTCTTTGCTGAAGGTGTTCATCAGCTCTTTGTGTTTGGTAGTAGATCTCCATTTGTTTTCTTATTGCACTGGCTAGAACTTCAAGTAATATATTGAATAAATATTGAACGAGTTGGGAGGCTTGTCTTGTCCCTGATTTTAGTTGAATTGTTTTAAGTTTCTCTGAATTTAGTTTGATGTTGGTTATTGGCTTGCTGTATATTGCTTTGGTTATGTTTAGGTGTGTGCTCTCTGTCCATGAACTCTCTAATACTTTTAACATATAAGGGTGTTATATTTTTATCAAAGAATTTTCAGCATCTAATGAGATGATCATTTGCAAGTTTTGTTTGTTTGTTTGTTTTGTTTTGTTTTCATTCTGTATGTTTATATGGTTGTTAAGTGGATTCTTGCATCCCTGGGATAAAGTCTACTTTATCAGGATGCATGATGCCTTTGATTTTCCTGGATGTGTTGTTTTCAAGTATTGAGTATTTGTGCATATTTTGTTCATAAGAAAACTTGGTCTAAAGTTCTGTTTCTATGATGAGTGTTTGTATGGTTTAGGTATCAGAGTGACTGTGGCCTCATCATATAATTTTGTATATATATTCCCCCTGTTTCTGTATTTTAATGGAATATTTTGAAGAGTATTGGTATTAGCTTTCTTTGACAGTCTGGTAGAATTCTGCACAAAAACCATCAGGCCCTGAGCTTTTATTTTTTATTTATTTATGTATTTATTTATGTATTTATTTATTTATTTGTTGAGAAACATTTAATGACTGCTTCTTTTTATTGTTTTCTTTTTTTAATTTTGTGAGAAAGTTCTTACTTTATAATCATAGACAGCCCTTAACTTACAGAGATCCATCTACTTCTGCCTCCCCAATGCTAGGATTAAATGTGTGTACTACCAAACTTAGCTTTATTTGTTTGTAGAAAATGTTTTTTTTTGTTTTGTTTTGTTTTGTTTTGTTTGTTGGGAGCTTTTTAATGATTGCTTCTTTTTGTAAAGTGGTTATAGGTCTGTATAAATAGCTTACCAGATCTTGATTTTACTTTGGCAAATGATATCTATCTATAGCTATCTAGAAAATCATCCATTTTATGAGATTTTCCAATTTCGTTGAGTTTTTGAAACAAGACCTAATGATTCTTTGAATTTCTTCATTGTCTGTTGTTATGTCTTCCTTTTTATTTCTGATATTTCTGATATTGTCTCTCTGTCATTTGGTTAATTTGGCTAAGGGTTTGTCTATTTTGTAGACTTTCTCAAAGAACGAGATCTTGGTTTCCTTGACTTTTGTATTGTTTTCTTTAATTCTAATTTATTGATTTCAGCTCTGATTTTCATTATTTCCAATCTTCTACTCCTCTTTAATGTGATTGCTTGGTTTCTTCCTAGAACTTTCATGTGTACTTTTAATTTCCTGGTATGAGAACTTTCTAATTTTGTTTTGGAAGCACATAGTGCTATGAATTTTCCTCTTATCACTACTTTCATTGTTTTCCATTAATTTAGATATTTAATACCTTCATTTTCACTTAATTCTAGAATTTTTTTCATTTTTTTCTTTATATATTTCCTGATCCAGAGATCATTGAATAGAAAGTTGTTTTATTTCCATGAGTGTGTAGGCTTTCTGGTATTTCTCTTGTTTAAGACCAACTTTAATCCAAAGTAATCTAATAAGATATAAGGCTTTATTTCAATTGTCTTATATCTTTTGAGGCTTGCATAGTGACTGACTGACTACATTGTTACTTTTAGAGAAGGATTCATGAGTTGTTGAGAAAAAAGTGTATTCTTTTGTGTTTGGGTCAAATATTCTATAGATATCTTTTAAGTATATTTGATTCATAATGTCTGTTACTTTTGTTACTTCTCTGTTTAATTTTTTGTCTAGATGACGCCAGTTGTTAGAAGTTGGATGTTGAAGTCTCCAACTCTTAATGTTGTGCTGTTTGATGTGCAATTTGTTTGTTTGTTTGTTTTTCTACAAATGTGGGTACTTTAGTGTTTGAGGCAAAGATGTTCAGAAGTGAGATATCATCTTGGTAGATTTTTTCCTTTGATGAATATGAAATATTATTCCCTGTTTCTTTTGATTAATTTTGGTTGAAAGTCTATTTTATTAGACTATTTTATTAGATATTTGAATTGCTTTCTTAGCTTACTTCTTAGGTCCATTGATGTGGAAAACTTTTTTTCAGCAATGTCTATCATTTTTACTGTGATGTGTTTCTTGAATGCATTTGAAATGATGGATCCTGTTTTGCATTCATTCTTTTAGCCTATGTTTCTATTGGGTGAGTAAGTCCATTGTTTTTGAAGATATTAATGAATTTCAGTTGGTGGTATTAATGTGTGTGTATGTGTGTGTGTATGAGCTTTCATTGTTTTTGCTGATATGGGATTAATTATTCCCTGTGTTTTTGGATGTAGTTATAAACCTTGAGTTGGAGTTATCCTCCTAGTATTTTCTTAGGACCGGGTTTGTGGATAGAAATTTTTTGAATTTGGATTTTTCTTGAAATATTTTGTTTTAATTCCTCTCTGTTGACGTGTTGCTGAATATAGTAGTCTAGGTTGGCATTTACGTATTTTTTTTTAGAGTTTTGCAAGTACCAGTTCAAGACTTTCTCAGATTAGAGTCTCTTTTGAGGAATTGGTTGTAATTCTGATAGGTCTGCTTTTGCATGTTACCTGGCCTTTTTCCCGGCCACTTTTAATATTCTCTCTTTGTTCTCTAGATTTTGTGCTTTTATTATTATATTCTACGTGAATTTTCTTTTCTGTCCATTCTAATTGGCATTCTATAAGCTTCTTGCATGTTTTATAGGCATCTTTTTCTAAGTTTGGAAAGTTTTATTCACAAAGTTTATTTTGTTAAGAATGTTTTCTGGACCTTGGGTCTGGGACACTTCTCCTTCTTCTATTCCTATTATTGTAGTTTAAATCTTTTCATGTTATCCCACATTCCCTGGAGATTTTGTGTAAAGAATTTTTTAGATCTCACATTTTATTTGACTGATGTACTAGTTTCTTCTATTGTATAGTCTATATCTGAGATTCTTTCTTCTATCTCCTGTATTCTGTTGGTGACACTTGAGTTGGTTTTTCCTGTTCTCTTTCCTGAGTTTTCTTTCTCCCGATTTCCAGTGTGTGTTTTTATTCTACTATTTCTTTTTCAGGTCTTGAACATTTTTATTTCCTTCTCCTGTTTAATTTAATTTTCTTGTATATCTTCTATTCTAATATATCCATTCCATGATTCCCTCTGTTAATATGTTCTACAAAACCCCTTCTAGTCATACTCAGATATAATATTAACTATATATCAGTGACCTCTTAGATTAGGGAAGTTGACACATATTCACCTCTTTTCATGGGCTTCTAATGGTTTTTATCTGCTACATCCAGGTATCCCAGAGTTTGACTACAAGATACCAAAAACTTACCGGTTATAGTTCTGATATATTATGATGAGGAAAAATCAATATTAATGTCTTTGCTCTTAAAACTGGTTCTGCAGGAAATATTTAATACAAATGTATATGTAACACAGATATAAATATTCTTTCACTTACACTTTAGTGGTAAACTAAATTTGAGGCATGACAAGTAAGAATCTAAAGGGTCAGTCAGTATAAAATTCTTAGAAATGAACTGAAAGAGAAGATACATCACCATGATAAATTCCTGTAAGCCAGGGTGGTAGATTCACTTATGAATACATGATATTCCTGTATTCCTCTAGAAAAATAATGACAAAATATATCTAGACCTTTATGTTGTACTTTTATATTATTGACATACTTCCTTATTAATTCATAGTAAATACCTCTCTTTGTGTCAGAGTACCTGTGGATAAAAGAAAAATGCCATGAGTGATAGATATACATATCTGCATACATTAAGCCACTTTCATTGAAGGAAGGTTTCATTAGAAAAGGGAACAAGAACACACTGAGGGTGACAAATGCATTTTATACCTTAACTGTGATTTTTTGATATAATACAGAATTTTACACGTTTCAAATTATCTTTCCATATTTCAAAAAGGAATAAGCAGATACACATGGCCCTTGGGGGCATCATTCACCACTAGTCTTAAACAAAATATATTGAACATTGTATCAGTTAAATCCTCCCATCAAGTGTGAAGTGTGTATATTTTATATATTTTATATGTATTATATATTTTATATATATATTATATATTTTATATATATATATATATATAATTTACAATTATGGGAAAGACATCACAAAAATAAACTTATAAATTTAAATATAGAAATAATGCTTTCAGAGCAAAATATAATACAAATCAAAAGTTAATCTTGAAATTAAATAAATGCTGTAAAGTATTTTCTTTTTTTTTTTATTGGGAAATTTTTATTTACATTTCATTGTTTCTCCCCTTACCCTATTTTCCCCACTGCCTCCCAGGAACTCCTCATCCCATCCCCCTCCTCCTGCTTCTATGAGGGTGTACCCCCTCCTACCCCCTGGCACCACCCTCCCCACCCTCGAATTCTCCCCCCACGACATCCAGCCTTCAGGGACCAAGGATCTCTTCTCCCACCTATAACCCCTTGCATACATATGCAGCCATGGGACCCTCCCTAAGCACTCCCAGGCGGGTGGTTTAGACACTGAGGGCTCTGGTTGGTTGGTTTGTTGTTCACCTCCTTGGGTCACAAATACTTTCAACTCCTTCAGTCGTCACTCTAACTCTTCTATTGGAACCCCATGATCAGTTTAATGGTTACTATGAGCATCTGCCTCTGAATATGTCAGACTCTTGCAGACCTCTAAGGGACAGCATATCAGGCTCCTTCAGCATGTACTTCCTGACATCCACATCACAGCCGACCTTTGGTGACTGCACATGGGATGGATACCCCGTGGAATGGTCTGCAAACGGTCCCTCTTTCAATTTCTGTCCTGCACTTTGTCTCCATTTTTGCTCCCTTGAGTATTTTGTTACTCTTTCTAAGAAGGACTGAAGCCCACCCCCCCCCCCGACACACACACCGTAGTACAGCTTGAGTCAGGAATGATGATTTCCCCCTGAAATTCTTTTTATTATTGAGAATAGTCTTCACTATCCATTTTTTTTGTTATTCCAAATAAATTTGAGAATTTCTCTTTCTAAATCTGTAAAGAATTGAGTTGGTATTTTAATGGGATTTTAGTGAATCTGTAATTGCTTTTGTCAAGATGGCCATTTTTACTAGATTAATCCTGCCAATCCATGACATGGGAGATCTTCCATTTCCTGAATCTTCTTCCAATTTTTTTTTCTTCAGAGACTTGAAGTTCTTGTCATACAATTTTCACCTGCTTTAATCCCCCCGGGGTATTTTATATTATTTTGACTATTGGAACGGTGTCATTTCCCAATTTCTTTTTTCAGCCTGTTTTCTTTCACAAGGGAAGCTACTGATTTGTTTGAGAATTTTTAAACCCACCACTTTGCTGAAGTTGTTTATTGGGTTTTTAGGAGTTCTCTGGGGAATTTATGGGGTCATTTAAAAGTAACAAACCATATCATTTGCAAAGTGATTTTTGACTTCTTCCTTTCCTATTTGTATTCCTTTGCTTTTTTGCTGTCTAATTGCTCGCTAGGACTTCCAGTACTATTTGAAAGGTAGGGAAAAGGGGCATCCTTTCTAGTCACTGATCTTGTGGATTTGCTTCAAGTTTTCCCCTCCTTTAGTTTGATGTTGGCTACGGGTTTGCTGAAAATTGCTTTTGCACGCTTAGTTTGGCCTTGAATCCGATTTTCCAAGACTTTTAAAATAAGGATTTGAATTTTTCGAATGCTTTCTCATCATCAAAATTGGATGACATGTTTTTTTAATTTGAGTTGTTTAATAGTGGATTATATTGAGGTTTTCTGAATATTAACCATCCCTGCATTCCTGAATTAACCCATTTATCATGATGGATGTTGTTTTGATGTGTTCTTATTCTTTGCTAAATTTTTATTGATATTTTGCATCAATTTTTCATAAGAGAGATTGGTCTGAATTCTCTTCTTTGTTTGGTCTTTGTGAGTTTTAGGATGAGGTAATTGTAGCTTCATAGAAAATTGTGTTGTTTCCTTCTTTTCTATTTTCGGAATAATTTAAGAAAAATTGTTTTTGGTCTTCCTTAAGGCTTGATAAATCTGCACTAAAACCATCGGTCCTGGCTTTTCTTGGGGGGTAATTTTTTAATGACTGCGCTATTTCTTTAAGGTTATTAACTTTTTTAGAGGGCTTTTGCTCCTTTAACTTTTACCGGGTATCTTCCTAGAAAAATTGTTCAATTTCATCCAATTTTTCAGTTTTGTTGAGTAAAGGCCTTTAAAAAGGATCTATATTTTTTGAATTTCCTCATTTCTGTTGTTATATCCCCTTTCAATCTGATTTTTTTAATTTGGTACTGTCTCTGTGCCCTCTGGTAAACTGGCTAAGGGTTTATATCTTGTTGTTTTTTCTCAAAGAACCAACCTGGTTTTTTGATATTTGTAAGTTCTTTCTGTTTCACTTGGTTATTTTAGCCCTGATTAGTTTTATTCCCCTGAGCCTACTCCCTTGGGTGTATTTGCTTCTTTTTTTTTCAGACTTTCAGGTGTGCTGTCAAGTTGTTAATGTTGCTCTCTCCCAATTTCTTTTTGTAGGCACTTAGACTATGAGTTCCTCTAGCATGCTTTCATGGGTCCCACAATTCTGGTAGATTTTTTCCCATTTTCATTAAATTTCTAAAAGTCTTTAATTTTCTTTCTTTTTTTTCTTCCTTGACAAAGTCATCATTGATAGAGCATTGTTCAGTTTCCTCATGGATTGGGGGTTCCATTGTTTTTTGTCATTATTAAAGAACAGCCTTAGTCCTGGTGAACTGATAGGATGAAAGGGGATTATTTCAATCCCTTTTAAATCTTTTGAGGCCTGTTTTGTGCCAATTATTGGTCTTTTTTTGGGAAGACATAGGTGCTGAGAAGAAGATATATTCTTTTGCTTAATGAAAATTTCTATAGATATCTGTTGAATACATTTGGTTATAACTTCTGTTAAATTTTTTAATGTGTCTTTGTTTAGTTTCATTTTCTATGACTTTTCCATTCAGAGAATGGGTGTTAAAATCCCCCACTATTATTGTGTGAGGTGTGAAAAATGCCTTTGAGCTTTAGAAAAGTTTCTTTTATTTAGTGGGTACCTGAATTTGGAGCGTAGAAGTTCAGAATTGAAGTTCACTTGGTAGATTTTTCCTTTAGAGAAAAAGGTCCTTCCCTTACTTTTTTATTACTTTTGGTTTAAAGTCGATTTTGTTTGATATTAGAATGGCTACTCCAGCTTTTTCTTGGCCCCTTTGCTTTGGAAATTGGTTTTCTATCCTTTTTACTCTAGGTAGTGTCTTTCTTTTTCACTGAGGTGCATTTCCGTTGCAGCAAAATTCTGGGTCCTTTTTATTATCCATCTGATAGTCAACGTCTTTTTATTGGAGAATTGAGTCCATTGATGTTTGAGATATTAAGGAGAAATATTGTTGCTTCCTATTACTTTTTTATTAGAGGCGAATTTGTTTTGTACTATCTTCTTTAGAGGTTTTGAAGATTACTTTCATACTTTTTCTAGTTGTATTTTTCCTTCCTTTTTTGGGCATTTTCCATAAATTAACCTTGAAGTGCTGGTTTGTGGGAAGAATATTGTGCGTTTTGGGTTTTTTATCATGGAATATCTTGGTTTCCAATTTATAGTGATTGAGAGTTTTGCGGGGTTAAAACAGTCTGGGCTGGCTTTTTGTATTCCCTTAGGTCTGTATGAATCAACCAGGATCTTCTGGCTTTTATAGTCTCTGAGAAAATATCTGGTGTAATCTTATAGGTCTGCTTTTATTTTAAACTTGACCTTTTTCCCTATTGCTTTTTTTATTTTTTTCTTGTTTTTTGTGCATTTGTTTGTTTTTGATTATTATGTTACAGGGTTTTCTTTTCGGTCTAGTGTTTTGGTGTTTCTTTAGGCTTCTTGTAGTTTAGGGCATCTCTTCTTTAGGTAGGGAAATTTTTCCCTATAATTTGTTTGAAGATATTTACTGGCCCTTTAAATTTGGGAATCTTCACTCTCACTATCGTATTATCCTTAGGTTTTCTCTAATGGGTCTTTATTTCCGGATGTTCTGTTTAGCAGCTTTTTCATTTTGCATTTTCTTTGACATTGGTCAATGTTTTTATGGATCTTCTGCCATGAATTATCTTTCTCCCCCTTTTTTTTGTTGGTGATGTTTTCAAACCTCAGGGGCTTTGAAGAATAGACTGCTGGTGAACTTGACTTGAAATTTTAAAATTTTTCCGTTACAAAGGGGGGGAATTTGGGGTTTTTCCCATATATACAAGAGCTGAAATTAAAATTTTTTAGACTTGATCAAAAGTTTTTTGGCTCCTTTTTTTTTTTACCTTCCTTCCCTTTTATTAGTTTCCCTTTTTATTTTCCCCCCCCTTTTGGGGAAAACCCATTATCTGGGGGCCCGGGGAAACATCATTATTAAAATTTTTTGAAATTTTTAGTGAATTTTTGATATTTTAAAAAAGTACCATTTTTTTTCTCATAGCTTTTTTTTTTTTTTTTCATCAGGGAATTGTTTTTACTCCCCCGGGGGATACCTTTTTTTGACCAAAAATATTATTTTTTATTCTATTTTTAGCTACCCCCAAATTACCTCTTTATGACTTTTTTAAAAAAAACATTAATAACAATGACTTACAAACCAAATTTGGATGATTTTAAAAAAATTCTAGTGCTACCCAAGATTTTACTATCCTTTTTTTAGAACTTTTAAGAAGATAATCATATCATTTTTCTTTTTTTTTTTAATCTTTCACAAAATTTTTTTTTAAAAAAATTTAAAATTTAAAAAAACTTTTTTGAAAAAGTTTAAGACCTTTTTTTCTTCTATTTGAGGCTTTTTTTTTGAAACATTACAATTGCACAGATAGTGTTATGAATCCAAAAAAAGCATTTAACTTTTCACAAATCTTCTATGTCTAAACCAAATATGGGAATTATGTCACTTTTTAAAATTTTTTCAAATGTTTCCCTTTCAATTTAACTTATTTTTTTTTTTTCCTTTAAAATTCCTTTTAAAATTTTAATTTTTTTTTATTTTGCTTTTTCACTTTAAACCCTTTCCCAGTCACCCCCCCCCAAATCCTTCCCCCTCTCTTGTTTTCTGAATACCCCCTCCCCTGATCCCCCCCCCCTGCCATTTAAGTCTTTAGGGGGTAGGTGCTTCCTTTTCCCATTGGCCAGATAGGCACCCAGCTAGAAAAACCAACCCCCCTACAGGCGCTTTTTTTGGGGAACCCCCCACTCCGTGTTTTGAGACCAAAGAAAACCCAACTACACATTTACAACATAGTCGGGGGCCCCCGGGGGCCAGCCCTGGGGGGGAGATCTATGTAACTAGGTTTGCCCACATTGTGATCAGTTCTAGAGCTCCAAGGGTCAGGTTGGGGTTTCTCTTTTGATCTTCCTTTTCATTTCCATTCCTTGGGCCCCCAACCTTCCCCCCTATTTTTCTATAAGAGTCCCAAGCTCCATCCCTGTTTGGTCTGGTTTGTTTCGTTGGGGGTCATTTCTGGTTGAGCCTCTCGAGGCAGCTTCCCCCGTCTGTTCTCAGGCGGGGGGTTTTGATCCGGGAGCTCTGGTTAATTTTTTGATACCATTCAAAAAAAAGGAAAAACACCCTCACTTTGGTCGCCTCCTTCTTCTTGATTTCATGGGGTTTATGTGTTTCATCTTAGATTGTGTGTTTGGGGGCTAATATCCGCTATCATTGAGTGCATACCAGGTGTTCTTTTGTGATTGGGTCATCTCATCAGGTTTTTTTTCTGCTCCATCCATTTGCCTAAGAATTTATAGCTCAATTTTTTTAATACTGAGTAGTACCCCATTGTTAAATGTACCACTTTTCTGTATCCATTCTTCTTGAAGGACAAGGGGTAGAGATTGAACAAAGAACTCTCAACTGGGGAAATCGAAGATTGGAAACATCTAAAAAAAATTTTTCAGCAT